>JAIEZT010000196.1:0-85568 GCA_019594935.1 Periophthalmus modestus | reverse complement strand
ATGCAAGATAATTCAAGTTACATATACTAAAAATAATCAGCAATTGGGAAAATCTGCGAAGTAGTCAGCTTTATGTTTTTTTATCAATTATTATATATGTTTCTTGGCTGTAAAACCCCTCACCACACACTTTATACACTTTTCTCAGACAGGCATTAGCATTTGTCACATTTCTCTCTTGCTTAAACACTCTCAAAGTTCAAACCTTCGAAAGGTGAACCGTACTAGCAATATAATGCAATAATTAGCCTTATAAGTTACTTTTTCAACCCTCTGCATCTCAAATCCTATCAAATTACAACAAAAATACCCCAAATTGTGCACGGGATAAATTTTGAGCCCCAAAATATATTGTTCCAGCTTTAATATACTGAACGATATCGTATATATTCCATACAGTACTTTATTGCCAACAACTAGTACCACTACAGAGGTGTCCAAACTTTTTTTTTTATTGAGGGCCACATCTCAAAACATATTTGAAGCGGGGGGCCACAGACCGGTGATCAATACAGTGCGGTGCTTTATACACAGCTTTAACAGAACTGCTGTGTATTAACAAGGCTTGAAACATGTTCATTTTAGGTCTGTATCACTGCAATGTGATGTTTGAGGTTATAGTTGTAGAAATAGTTTAATTTGCTGTTAAAAATACTGCATATGATCAATTGGGCCGGTTCAGCAGGAGACCTGAGGGCCAATAAAAACTGGTCTGAGGGCCGCATTTGGACGCCCCTGTACTACTACTACATTTCTGCTGTTACTGTCATTAGTAGTAATTCTACCACTACTACTACTAACTCTGCCACTGATACCACTACTGCAGATATTGTGTTAAATATATCATTTTATTATTCAGTTGTAAACATTCATATTTTGCTGTTTCCTGCAAAGTCATTTCACCAGTAGTAAGTCATCTCTATTATGCTTTTGCAGCCAACCATCCATCACACAATATTCAAAGTGCCAGATTGTCATTATTCCACCACAATAGTCATAATTAAGAGCCCAGACAAAACCATGAATGAATAGACAGGGAGATCCTCACGAAAAGATGAGATTTAGAAAAGGGTGACCCCAGTACCGCGTGTCACTTCTGCAAAAGATAATTGAGATAATCGCAGGCAAGATGATGATACTAATTTAGGAAAAGGATAAACGAGGACATGTGGAATTCGACAAAACTTTCTGCATATTTAGGGCAAAATGGTTCCAGATAATTTGCGATTTGTAGTCTGAATATTATTTTGAAAGTTAACTGTAATTGCATTTGACGTCAGTGGTTATTGTTGTTGTGTCTCTGGCCTCTATTTAGACATGAAGTGATCAAAATACTGGGCTGTTATTAATTCCAAAATGGTTACAGATTTGCTCATTTATCATTTTGAAAAGCGTAAAATACAGTGTGTTTATTATCAGTGGTGGAAAATAATGAGGTAAAAGTAGTAAAGTACTGTACTTTAAATTAGGTATCTGTGCTTTACTTAAGTCAGTCTTGAAGTGTGTAAGTCTGTACTTTCCACTCCACTACATTGTAACTAGACTGAAAAGTAATTAAGTATTTTTTTATTATTGTTTGAGACCTGCTGAAAAAGCCGAAATTGTAAAAAAAAAAAAAAAAAAAGTAGCGAGCAAACAAAAATATACTCATAAAAACAGCTAGGAAAAAAACAATCGATTCAGTTGTTTCTGTCGAACAAAATTCAGCACAAATCCACATATTTGAAGCTTTATTAAATGTCAAAACCCTGCAAACGACTTTTACTTTTTAGTTTATAAGTGACAGAAAGTGTGCAAGGCTGAGATAAGAAGCTAGGCTAGGCTAAGAGCGTTAGCGGTGACTGGCAGTTAGTGAGATATACACGCTGGTAATCCTATGCTACGCTAGATTATTACTAGGCTACATTATTTGCATAATTGATATAAATAGGCTCTGTGCAAAGCAGCGCACTCGTTAGCTCACTGTGTCGCAATGCTAACAGTCCCTTTTATTACAATCGGAAAACATAAAGTAACACAAACAACATATTACAATTCTAATTCATTAAAATAAAGAGTCTGAATTGTTTATATGCACAATCCTTCCGTTTGTGTTGTTGTTTTAGCATTAGCATTAGCATTGAGACACAAACATCTCTCTTTTTAAACACAGAAGTGTCCTCTGGTGAAGTATTCATTTTATTGGTGTAGTGTTTAACGTGTTGTCACTATATATCCACCCACAGCCCCCTGTCCACTGTCTGACCCTTTCTCTCTAACCTATGACCCTTGACCTTTAACCCGCCCACAGCTCTCTGTCCACTGCCTTCCCTTTAAATATTGATTCATTTGTTTCGACAAAAACCTCATAGAGATACAACGGGACAGGAAGTAGTGATGCTAACAGTGAGGTTGCCAGGTGGTAATAACTCATTTGATCAATAAGGACCAAGAACAAAAAGCTAGAATAGAATAAAAGCTAGAAATCAGCCGTGACCTTTCTGGTTGACCCGGAAGTGACATCATCCCCGAACAGTCTCATATTAAATGTTGTCACTTAATCATTCAGCTTCCAGGTGAGTGACTTTTCGCATAGGCCTAAGTTCCAGTTTGAAAGTTACAAAGGTATGTATTGGCAAAAACCGTACCATCCAGTGAGTGATGTAAAGTGATGTAACTTGCTAACACTGTAAACTACTTGCGTTGCCTTAGCCATAATGTTTTGGTTGATATTTTGCAAACCATAAAAGGCAACTCCTGTATGCTAACTTCTGCCCGTGATTAAGTGTAATGCAGACAATTTGTTTTCTCAATGGGTCCCGGCTCAATTATTTTAATAGGTGTATAAACATATTCAAATCAGATCCTGTTTATGTAATATTTCCATGTTTTCATTTCGCAAATTGCTTCGGGGTTGCATCCTGATCCAATACAGATTTGGCCCTTAATCTGTTTGAACAAGGAAGTCTGAAATCTCCTCCATTTATACATGTGCGTGCCGTCAACATATTAGCCTAGCTGTGCCGTCTTGCTGTTAGGGCTGATTGCTAATTTCCAGCATCTTACACCATTGACTTCCTGTATATGAGTACAGGCTAGCGGTAGCGTGACTTCTAGCTCCGTTGATTACTTGTGGGGCGAGATTAGCTTCATTGATAAACCCCCGACGCTATGCTAATCATGCTGACTTTGGCTCGCATTTTCCCGCTGTAATTAGCGTATGGCGTTCAGTTCCTCCTCCTCTATGGCTTTTATCTTGTATCTGTACGACCTTTGGCTAACCTGACGATGCTGCGCTAGGTGTGTTTTCTTCTTTTCTTCTCTACCTCGGGGATTAAACGGCGATTTGTTTGTGCTGGCATTTGACGTTGGATTTCCTGTGAGGTATATTTAGACCCTAGCCGATTGTGCTGAATGGGTTGCGCTTATGAATGAAATAGCGAAGAATGGGGAATATGTTGCATGTGTAATTAGCTTGATTTGAATGGTTGCTTGACCCCTGACCTCAGTTATCTGGAATTCTTTTGTCCGCTAGACGATGCTGCAAGGAATTTTGGACTTATGAACATTTTTGAAACTTTAACTCTCATCTGTCAAGACAAATAAACAAGGATTACATATATTTTTTTCACAGTAGCTTCTGAAAGTGGTGCCATTGTTCAATTCCAAAGATATGATTGTTGTCAGTTGAGAAGATTTGCCAAGTTTGTGGAGCCAATCCCAAACAAACATTTGTGGATTTCGTTCAGTGTAATGATAATCTAATCCTCCAGACCTTGGTCAGATTCTCCTGACCAAGGTCGTGGCTCAAGAGGCTATGCACCTGTTACTCCTGGCAACCAAAACCTAACCATACCAAATTAGTCTGGTTTTGAGCAATGAATAAATCACATCTCATTTGTTGCTTCGCAGTCTTCATCAGCACTTAGTCTACCCAAACCAGCGCAGTACTCGATCTCTCCATTATTTAGAGCGGTTATGTATCTACCTGTCAATTAGGATGACTGATGTGTTTTATGATTTTCTATGGCGCTCACACAAGCTTTGGCTCAGTCCTGGATTCGCACTGCGCCTTTACTCCGTATCTGTTCGAGAAGTAAGATTCTGAATGCTCGCTTAATTATGAGAAGACTTGGATGAGCTGTCAAGGAGATGCAAATAAAACGATCTGATGGTGTTTTGCCGTGGTACAAAGCAAAGCAAGGTGAAAAATAATTGGAACGTGCCGCAACGATACTTCTTTATAGAGATGGAAGTCAGCCTAGGTAAGAACTTCAGGCATCTATTCTACCACAGGAGACATAAACAGACAATAAATGAGCAGCAATTAAAAAAAGTTGATTTAAAGTTGTACGCTGTAACTTTGGCTTGACTCTGTGGAGATGATATGATATGACATTGAACACATGTATCTAGTTTTATCTTTATTTTTTATTCATTTATTTGAAAAAGTTGCTCAAAAATACCCTGAGAAACCCGGACTTGGATAATAGTTCTGCTGCTGTAGTGCGACGGGTGAACAGGCAGTGGCCACATACATAGATTGGCTAACTAGCTAACAGCTGACATCGCCAGTTTTGTTGCCAGGTTCAATTATTTGATCTAAAATGAATAAACATTAGTCATTGGTTATGGTTCTATGCTACAAACACATTAAAGCGGACCTATTGTGCCAAATCTACTTTCTTTAGAGCGTTTCGCCATGTTTCTCCTTCGAATTTACCCTCTTGAAGTTGTATTTAACCTGATTCATGCATGTTTGAGAAATCTTTATACTGTATTCAAGACGTCATTGTCATCAACCCCTGTTTGCAAAGCCACCAGTACCCACTGAAATGAGAAAAAAATCAAATCTGGTACTCTGATCTGCTGGCCTGATCTGCAGCTAGCTAGGTGCCGACGGTCACACAGCTCTTTGTTATGTCGATGACGTTAATGCCGACCTCTGCTCCCACTGGGCACTGTCGTTTTCTAACACAGAAGCCAGAAAACTTGCTTCTTTTACTAAGTTATAGCTAATTTAGATCAATATCTCGATTTAAAATGTCCAAATTTTAATATAACGATCCACGGGTGTCATAGATTATTACTACATAGCAGACAAAGGCACAATATGACTTCTTTCTGACATTTTGAATTATCTTAACTACATAAAAGCATTAGAAGCATTCAAATTGTGACTCAATTTGCAAATTAACTGCTTAGCATTCTGAAACTAAACCCATACTTTCAAGGATCACCGATCGCGATACCAGCCGGACGCACATTATTAGCAGCCTACTGAAGTGTGTTAAAATATTATTGTCTCATATTGTCTTGACTTAGGGCGTCACATAAACATGCGCTCTCATCCCTTTAATGGCACTAAACAGAATAGCCACTACATCAGCACCGAAGCATGAAGACTAAAGCTCCATATATCGCTTTTGATACTGGCTATTACTCCCATAACGCACCTCACACAGGAGACATGAGTGATATACCAGAAATCTAACAAACCAAACAAATATTTAATTTCTTTGCCACTCAATGCTACCAATGTAGGGCTGCTACAATAAAACAATCGTTATTTCTCTCGATTTTATGTCAGATGCCTTTCCTTGTACAGTCAGCCACAAATCCATCACTGGAATTGGATATGTTAGCTTTACCTGGGGACAAATGTTCACATTTTTATATAGCGCCTTTCTACCTTCAAGGCATTCAAAGCTTTATATCAAGGAACCGTTCACCCATTCACACACATTTATACAACAGTGTACACAGAAAGGTCGGTTAAGTGTCTTGCCCAAGGACACAACAACAGCATTCAATTGTGAGAGCTGGAATCGCACCACAAACCGGTCAGCGGATGTGAGCGCTGTATCAATGATGTTTATGTCGAGATTTGAACTGCCAACCTTTCGTTTAACTGGTCTGACAGTCTACAACCCACAACACCATTAAGTACTCAACCGATGTTCAAACCAGCCACCCTCAGGTTAGCGGGTGGATTCTTAACTGGCTGCACGATTATATCCTCTCTCTGTAATGTACTAAATTCATTCATAAATTTTAGGATGTAGGATAAAACAGGTACAGCGCTGGTATGGTGCCTTCGGGAACACCACCGTTGGATGATTTATAATCCACAAGATTTGAAAAATGCTATCAAACGTCAATTGAGAAAAGGTACAACTTTTCACAAAACAAAATCTGATAACAAAAAATAAATTAAAACAAAAATAAATGCTAATAAAATGATCAAAGACGTTTAAGTGTTATTTGGTGGTCTGAAGAAATATGTCAGTACAAACATCTATGGAGCTAGTACGACGCCTTGTGGAACACCCCTAACACTAATAACACAGCGCATCCAAAGTTTAGCCCTTAAATTCCTTCTGATATACAGTTCCCGGGCTTGAGAATGTGTGGGCTGTGCTGACTTGGAGACAGGAGGGTGACATTTCTTCATGTTACATCATCAGTTAGCTCATGCACAAGTGTGAAATCTGCTTCCTCCCTCCTCCGTCAGTGTTAATTTGGCCTGCTGGCGTCTAACGGGAGATGTTTTGCTGCCCCGGGGTCACTTAGGAGCAGTTCTTTGGTCAGTTCTTTTGTCAGGCTTTGTGTTCAGGAGGTTAGAGACGCCGGATGGGGCGGGTTGAACTTACAGCTTGAACATAGTGGGGATGAAGCGACAAAGCAAATACAATGTTAGTCCCTTTGTCGCAGATTCCATTTGCAAAAGAAAAATCTATTCAGTGTGATTTGACATTTTAAAATAACAGACATCTGGCTTCCATGCAGTGTTCATTGAAATGTCAAAAATGAAATTGACATTTTTTGACAGAGTATTTTTAGTTTTGGTCAAGATTTTGTCAAATAACTGTTTTTAGTCTAGTTTTTGTCAGTGAAATGTCATGCTAATTTTGTCAACTAAATCCATAATAGTCAAACAGATTTATAATTTTATTTCAGCGATGATAAATTGTGTTTGTTGAGTGAGTTTGTTTATGGTCTGGTTTGGGGCTCCGGATTGAATAGTGTTTTGTTGATGAAATGATCTCTCAGTAATCATTGTTTTAGTTAAAGACCCTTTACCCGATGTTTTCCCACGTATTTGAGCCACGATGTCTTGTCCCAGTACAGATCATTTGTATAAGAAGCTCAAAATAAGTCTATTGTGTGCTGTCTCCATCTAATTATAAAGCATTTTATTGTCCAGTAATCAGGAAGTGCACGTTAGCATGGAATAACTTTGGTCCACGTTGGTTGTTGATGAACTGTTTTTGTAGTGAAGGTTTCAGTGGTGGTCATCTGAACACTGCTTTTGCAAGACCAGTCCTGGAAAAAACCAGTCCAGATGACCTCCTGAACGAATGAGGAAATACTAGGAAATTCTAGTGCTGTTTTTACGATAAAGTACATGTTTTTTATCGAAAATGTGAGGAACTTTAGGCGTAGCTTTAGTTTTTATTTTGTTTTCGTCAGCAAAAATATGACCCGGATAAAAACCATGATGGAAATATTTTGGTCCGTCGGATGTTAAAATACAGATACATCTACCAAGTTATAATTAGAGTTAAACTGATTTATTGGTTGGCCGATATTTAGAGGTTTCAACATATTGTCTCAGATTAAACCTCCAGCACAAGTCGATTTATGTTTTGCTTGATTTGCCACCTGCGACATACACATCAAGCTTTATTTTAACACTTTAATATGTGTTATGTGATACACTGCTCTCTTAAAGGTCTGTGGTAAAAAAAAAATGGCTGCGGGTCAGTTTGTAGTAACTTAAATTGACATAATTTGAGCAAAATAATCAAAATCAGCCCCGTATATCTGTCCAAAAGTATCGGCAGAGCTTATCGGCCAACGGTTGTTCTGTATTCTAAACAATCGATATCGGCATCGCCCATGAAAAAACACATCGATGTCTAGTTATAATGCCTAGTGTTGCTAGTGAGTGACCTAGCCGTGATAGCTTGAATAAAATAAAGTAAAAAAAATAAGAAAAAAAAGCAATAGTCATAAATATGTAAACAGTGCATCCAGTAGAAGCATCTTGCAAGTTGCACCCCATCACCTCTGCAGCAGACATCCCCAGGCAGGAGAAGCCGCCTCACTGTACCAGGCCGTGAGAGCCAGCGTCGCCTAGCAACTCGGAGTGCGCACAGGCTGATGCGGGGTGTTTCCTGGCTGATGACATTTCTGTGTGTCTGTGTGTGTGCGCTGTAGACGGAGCTGCCTGTGCTTTCCCCTCAGCAGCAGTGTGCAGACGCGGTGAAGATGTCCTATACCGCAGAGCTTCTCATTGTGTTTTGTGCGGATCGCAGTAGTCGTATATATCGATATATCTGGATTTTATCGAATCCTAGCATGAAATTTTGAGACAGTTTCATAACATGACATAGATTTTTCAGAGCTTCTAATCATGTTATAGTTGCTTACCCTCTCAAAGTTGCATTTTAGTGATTTGTGCATGTTTGAGCAATCTTTAAATGCAAAATTTAAATATATATTATTTCAAGACGCTATATTGCCGATCAACCCCCATTTTCACCACCACCAGCACACGCCCATTGCTCTGTACTTAATCGGTTAGACACGTAGGATTCTGCAGCGTCGCATAGTCAGTTTGTTAGTAACAAGAGTTGGCGAGTCTTTGTTGTGAGGACGTTTACGGCAACGTCTGCTCCCACTGGGCCCTGCAGTTTTCTAACACGGATGTCAGCAGATGAATATCATGATTTCAAATGTGCAAATTCTAAAATAATGATCCACAGGTGTTGTAGATACTTTAGAGCAGGCTCAAGCACAATATATCTGCTTTAAAGGCCTTGTACCCAGTTTCTTTCCTGTGTTCAAAATATGTCTTGCCCCAGTACAGATATGTTGTATAAGCAGCTCTTAAGGTCAAAATAGTGTAATATCTGATCATCAGAAAGTGCCCATTAGCAAGTTTACCGTCAGTACTGCAATACTGGCCTCTGAGAGTTGTGAAAAGAGCTTGTAGACTCATCGTGGTGACTAATTAGGATGTTCGGAATGCGTACAGTAAGTGAGGTAAGTGTAAGTGACAGTAAGTGTGCCACTGCAAACTTAAGATCAGGTAGCATCTTTAACTTTAGTCTTTCACTTGTTCACTTGGTTAATGGTAGATTTAGTTCTCCATCCATCCATTTTCTTCCACTTATCCGGGGGCCGGGTCGCGGGGGCAGCAGTCTAAGCAGGGACTCCCAAACTTCCCTCGCCCCGGACACGTCCTCCAGCTCCTCCGGTGGGACCCCAAGGCGTTCCCAGGCCAGCAAAGTTAACAGTAAGATAACTATTAAACGACTTAAAGACACAAAATCTAAGAGTGTGCTAGTAGAGTAATACAAAACTATTATGAACAATGAGTATGCATAGGGCAGAATATGGTCAAGAATAGACCTGGTTCAGATCTGGTTTGTTCACTTAAAATATTGTAGGTTTGGAAAAAAAATAAAAAATAAAATCATCCCATTTTGCCAATTTACAACTTAACTTATAAATTGCATACTCAAAGTAGAGGGAAACTATAATGGTATGTTTTATAGAAATGGTTTCAAAGTCTGGAGAGTCCTGGTCTGTAATGGTCTGCTGTTCAAAACCCTGGACTATAGAGGAAACTACACCAACAGCAAAAAAAACAAGTTCGATTGACCCGCTTTAAACCAGCTCATAAGAATTGATTTGCGCACTCGAGAACCCATTGTGTCAGAGTAGTTAACAATCCATAGTCATAAGCTGCAGGCATAAAAGGCTTTCCAAATGGGCACCATCTTGAATTGACTGTTAAATCACATCAGCAAATCTCACACAATCGTTTTTTTTTGTTTTTTTTTTATAAAGCCACAGAAAGCGTGTGGGGATTTCAAAGTCTTTCTTTCAAAACAGTTTCCCTCATTACTGTAAGTGAAGCTAAAAATCTGGATCATGAATGGGCCCTATTATATTGTGTTTGTACATTTACAGATTGGAGAAAAAATATACTCAAAAGGGAAATTTGTGTGTGAACATTTGAACATAAACTACCAATTATGGACTAAACTGGGACTTCAGGGACTGTACCAAGACTAAACCAGGACGGCAAAGGAACCAAACCAAAGTCTATGTCAGGACCAAACTGGGCTCAACTCAGACCAATTCAGAGCAAATGTGAATGAACCGAAAATGCAAAATACTTATGCAGAACACCAATAGCTGTATACTGTTACTCTATCATTTGGTAGTAGTCAAGTATTTGATCATGCAAGTCACGCTTCAAACTGCGCAGTAACAGTGAGAAACACTAAATACAATGCAACTTAAAGATCCTGCGTACTGTCTGCATCCAATTATAAAGCGTTTTAATCAGGAAGTCTGCCCTTAGCACGCTAGCTGTTGCACACTCAGGCCTCTGAAAGTTGTGAGAAGTGCTTAATTGAATAACTAGGATGTTCGTAAGGTAAGAAATATCTTTGGACCTCTGCAAACTGCTTTAGAATAGTTGTTTTTCCATGTTTTTCACATAGTAAAAATCTGGCAGAGCAGGTATTTAGCATTCTGTAACTTAAGTATCGTGGCTTTCTGGTGTAAGGAAACGAGCCAAATGTCTTCTGGTTGTTTATTTTCTGAACACAAGAGCTACTGTAGCCCGTAACTCGCGCCAAAACAAGAGCAAAACAGGCGTGGTCTCAACTTACTAGAGCCAGTCTCCAAAACAGACCAGTAACAGACCAATCGAACCTTCATCGACTCATCAGCATAGCAACCACGTGAGTTACAAGAACAGCAAAACTAAACACAAAATATCAGATCATTACAGTTCTCTTCCCAACTCTGGAATTACTTATAAGTTCGAGAGTAATCCAGCTTCATCACAAACTCGCTAACATTTCATGACCCCATTTCTATTGAACACTGCATAATATCAAACATGGTGCCTGCTTAAACCAACCAATCCCTCTTTTTGCGCGCTAACTCCCTAGTCCCTTACTCAGCTAGCGATAAGTAGCCATGTCAGCAACTGCTCTGGTTTATGCTCTGCTAGCTACACTGCGCAATTCTCTATGCCACAAGTCCCATGTGAAAAAATATGCCGTATTCTGTCAGGCGCTTTTGCGAGGCGTAGTTAACATGGAGACTAGATGGTGATTAATGGGAGATATCCGAGGCTAAAACAACACTGGTGCAATGGGGCATCCTTGTAGGTTTGAAGAGGAAACTGCGGGTCTTACTGTTTATTTAGCGAGCTGCAAAGACGGGGGATTGAGATTCTGAACTGCTGCGAGGAAGAGCGAACAGTGACTAGCAATGAGAGTACAAAAAAGGGTACGCTATTGAAACTTCGGAAGGATTTTAGATCTGCACGGTATTTTTAACACGCAAGGCCTGTCACGATAACAAACTTTGAGGAACGATGTATTGTTGAAGGAAATATAGACGATAAACGATGATATTGAAAGAAGTTTATCGTCTATATATCTGACTTGATCCCCAAAAAACTGTTCCATATGTGTGGTATTTTTCGTGAACTTTAGCTGCTATACATCAATGAAACATTTAATGAGTCATGGAAGTTATTCGTTTACTGCTCAAAACTTCAGAAAAGTACAAAAAATAACAACTACTCCAAAGAAAAAGTACCCACGATAAATATTGACCCTCAAAATTTCATGTTCCATCTATAATGTATTGAACGAAGTCGATATATCGTAAGCATCGTGACAGGCCTGAGCACAAATATTATCTTGCTTTGAGAAAATAGTTTTTAGTCATGCTTTCACAGTCTAAAAATATAAATGATTTCACGCCAAATGCTAAATATTTGTCAGCTAGACTAGAATGGGTTCATATTAGGCCAAAGCATCTCAAAGAATGTGATACTGATGCTAGCTTTAAGGTGACTGAAATTAGTTTTTTGAAGTTGCACGATCTAGGTGCAACATGTAACTTATTTCAGGTAATGTCAGATTCAGGTTCAAGTTAAAGTTTAAGTTAAAGAGGGAGTATTTTACTTCTATGAGGTATAAACATATTTAGATATTACCTTTTACTGAAAATGCTATATTCGCCGAAAACAACGTATTAGCATGTTTTATAAGTTCCACTGTCGATTTTAACGCTAACAAGTCCCATCTCACTTTGTTCTCCATCACTTCCCTTTCAAATCGCTGTCACGACACAAGCAGCGTGCATCCCGTTAATTAAACTACTCTACATCGCGTCAGGTTTGTGAAGTTGTAGTGTACAGTTTTGTATCATGCTTTTGTACATTTATGGAGGATTGTGGCGTGGGAGCATGGGTGATGTAGGTTTGTAGGCGGAGTCTTGGACAGAATCTTACTGCTAACCTTAAGAAGGGTTCGAGTAGGGCCCGGGAGAGATCGCTAAATTACTGAAACATCTAAAGCCAGGCATGTTTTTGATGAGGGAACAACGTTATAACATGGTAGAAAGCTAAAAAGGAGAAGAAACTATGCAGGATTCCTTAAATGTGCATGAGTAAAACATAATTACAACATGGTAAAAAGTTAGTTAACCGTTTGTATGTACCCTCAGAAACATTTGTGCTTTGTTGGTTTATTATACAAGGTCAAAATTGCTAGTCAAACTTCCATCCTGCATGAACTTCAAACAGTGAAAGCAGAGGCCAGTTCTTTAACCCAGTGTTATTGATCACAGCAGAGTGTTGTACGAGATATGCATCCATGTACTTGTGTATCGTTTTTACTTTACTTCTTGCCGTGTAGAAAGTTAGCAAAAGACGAAGTTCAAATCTGTCGACTGGACAAATCGATGTAGAAAGTTGTTTGGTCCTGCCCTGTAGATCTAGCTTGTCATTTGCAATCGATACATGTTTGTAAGGGAGATATTTATGTAAACTAGTGTAACCAATGTCCATTCTTAGCATCTGATGTCTCTACCTTTACCTATAAGCTAAATGTAAAAAAAAAAAAGAATAGTTGACCTTCTAAAAGATAAATTACCTTGAGATTAGCGAATTCTAGCATGATTTTTACTTCTGCTAATATCTTGCAGTATCATTACCCCATTACTACAGTTGCTCTTCGAATTACTTGTACCTAGTAATAGTTTCACCAAATACATCCATGAACCACTACTTTACACGTGATTAATATCATCTTGAAGTAAAGATACTCTTACTTGAGTGAAATTTCTGGCTATACCATAGACGTATATATAAATGGACATAGCTAAGGTGCCTGCTGGCGCATTCCAAACAGGAAGACTTTATCAACTCTGGCTCCAGTTCACTTTCTATTGAAAAACTGTCGCCACTCTCTCTGTAACTGCTGCTCTCAAACTTGTCATTTTGGTCTTCAAATGTTCATGTTAACCCGCTCTACATGATCTTGGTGTTTTTATTTAGCTATTTTGTCGGTAAATCAAGATATGAACATTATGAACGCATGCTTTGCTTTAGGTAGCTCCCACTAGCATTAGCAACAGGTTCGATTGACAGCGTTGTTAAGCGCCCGCTCCGTGCTAAACCAGCGGTGCACACGGGAAGGGGCGTTACTTTCAACACCCTCGCTCCGGATTGGCTCTTTGGTTGCTATGATACCCGATTCACTCAGTCTCTGTGAACTGAAATTGCATAGTTCCAAAAAGATCCTCAACCTTCATTCAGGCAGCCTTTTTATTTCAAACCATCAGACAGTGGAATCACCTTCCAGACAGTTTGAAATTGTCTGAAAATTTGAGTAATTTTACTGAAAAATACATTGTCAAATCAAATGTGTCTAGTTCATTTGTAATGTTCTGTATTCACTCCAAAATCTGCACGGAATTGATTTTTTAAATTGGTTTGGACTGTAGGAAACATCATGTATTGGATATGGGGACATTTATTGCGTTTTACTGCAAATGTCATGGATGAACTGTTAGTCTTATAGTGTAATTGAAATGAAATGAGTATTTTAATGTGTGTTCACCTGCCCAGGGACTGCACATGGGAAGTAGCAGTAGCTAAATCTGTAACAAATCAAGAATCACAAATAAAGAATAAAAAAAAAATACTCAGTCAGAATTCGAAGTATGGAATTCGGCTCCAAATTTGCCCCTATAACCTCTAGCCTCGATGAACTTCTTAGGGTGGAGCAAAACGCTATGACATGTGTGACGTCACTTAGTTAAATTCTTTATACAGTCCATGGGTTGTGCATATATATTCAGAAATGCAAATTTAACCAAAACTTAACCTTACAGTGCACTCGTCTAATCTTCCTGCTGAAAAAAATCTCAAATATCTTTTTCATTGTGCTTTGAAATGTCTTTTTTTTGAACCGCCGCTTACAAAACCCACGCGCACCTGCCTCTCCACACGTGCACGCCAACCGATCGCTCCCGACAAAGAAACCCACCGCCGCGGTCGCCCTTAATATTTCATGAGCTCCTTTCTCTCTATTCTATCCTTTATTCCTTTTTTAGTCAATACCGAGACCCTTAAAAAGTTTTCACGCCTGCGAAGAAGTTAAGATGGAAAAGAGTGAAAGCAGACCTCAGAGGATGTTTCTATGGAGATTGATGGAGGACGGGGCGTACAGGTGGAGCGGAGCCCGTCTACGCCTGACAGATAAAACCCCACGGTTAAGCCCCGCGCGGTCTTGCTAGCTGTTTAGCACATCTCAGAGAATACTTTTTACTTATTCATACGCACAGCTTTGGAAAGTTTGTGCCCTCTGAAGGGGAGACGTCTCATGCCAGAGGAAAGTAGGACCAAAATAAGCCGCGGAATCTTGGTGTGAAGGGAGAAGTGGAGGAAAATGTTTTGGCACGTGTTGTTTTTAGTTGTGTTGAATATTGTATTGTTGCACTATGTGACTTTCCTGGAGGGGGGTTTGGATCACTAGTTTTTTTTTTTCCCTGGTTATTGCTTTGCCCGTGTCACAGTATTTATTTGCTTTTAACTTTTCTATCCCTGTGGAGACAAGCAGGTTAGAGTTATAGGTCTGAGAGGTCTCATTTATATTTATACCTCTATTGCAGGGCTGTCCAAACTACGGCTCAGGGGCCAAATGCGGTCCTCGGACAAATTTTTGTTGGCCCTCGAGCCTCCTCCTAAACTGGCCTGACTGAAGGAAGTATTTTCTACTACAAACTGAAAAGATTCTACCTCTATAAAAATAATAAGATCTAAAAATAACCTTGCAAGTCTTATTAAATCTAAAATGTCTCTGTTAATCCTGTGTTAAATGCACCATTTGACTCCCAGTATCGACACCGGTCTGTGGCCCTCGGTGAAAAACGTTTGGACACCCCTGCTCTACTGGATCACTACAAAATGGCGGCGAAAGAGGTTTACTGTTATCTTTTCTTGTCAAGTAATGCTTTTACGTTAATCTGACGAATAAAACTCACTACCGGTTTGCAATTTAAGCACACTGAAGTAGTTTTAGACATAGAAAATAAGTATTGGCACGACAACACGGTGAATCTGAGGTTTTAATTCGTGAAGCAGACCTATTTCTAAATGGACTTTTCAGAGCTCTTAATCATGTTATAGTTGTTTCCGCTTCTCAGTTACTCCATTGTATTTGAAGTGATTCGTGCAGGTCTGAGTAATCTTTAATCGCTTATTTTCAAGACACCGTATCACCGACTCTGGATCACGACCACTGCTCTCCACTTACTTCATTCTTTAATTTCATTTTCTTAATCATTGATGCGCGAAGGATCAGCTAACCATCGGAGCTGGTCAGGCCTGTCACACTAAATACTATATCAACTTATCGTTCAGTACATGACAGGTGGAGCAATACTTTTTGGTGGTACTTTTTCTTTGCACTGGTAGGAAAAGTTTGGTTATTTTTCTGTACTATGATGAGATTTGAGGTGTAGAAGGTTGAATTATGAACTTCTATGACTCATTATAGACACAAACTAACAGCTAAAGTGTTGCATTCTGTTATGTATTTATTGCAGTTCATGCATTGTACTTTAATGAATACTTTTTGGGGGATATTTCTGCTGTATCTTTTGGTTTCTATTTTACTATTTATCATCTATATTTACTTCAGCAATATATCGCACTTTAAAATTTGTTATCGTGACGGATGTAGGAGGAGCCGACTCTTCGTAAGTCTTAACTCTACTTGAGCAATATTTATTATGAAGTAACTGCACTCTTACTCGAGTACAATCAGTTATGGAAGGTAACAAAGTACAAGTAGTAAAGTACTGTACCTTTGCAGAAATTTTAGGTATCTGTACTCTACTTAAGTACATTTTACACAGGATACTTTTTACTTTTGTTTCACTTTTACTATATTTACTGTTACTACTCCAGTGCATTTTTGAAGTACTATTCATATAATTTGAGGGGTTATTTTGACAGTGTTCGTAGTAACATCCTGAACAATCAAAAATAAATACTGTATACTACTTAAGAAATTGGTTTGTATTGCTGCGTTTGACCATTTTGACCCAATTTTTAATCAATATCACAAAATTTACACTTTAACAAATTAACAACACTTTTTATTCTTAAAGAACATTTTTAATACTTTTACTTAAATCGATTTTTTTCATGTGATACTTGTAGTCTTACTTGAGTAACTTTTTACCTCTCTATCTTCATCAGAACAGAATCTTTTCAGAAAATAGACTAATCCTTCAGAAACCTTTCTCCTTCGTCTCGGGACCACGCTTTTTTTTTTATTTTATCTGTCGTTTTTCATCAGATTCACTGATAATCTAATCTCCGATGCCCTTTTTCCTTAATCAACCTTGAAAAATAAAATTAAAAAGCCCAAAAATTCTCTGTTCTTTTGCCCTTTGTTCTCCAATCTTATACATTTCGCACAATCCCAGGCATTTAAATGTCACCACACTCTTTTCACACTCGGGGATTACGGATTGTACTCTTTTTTTTTTTGGGTCTTTTGTCACATTTTGGACTTGAAGGCGGTCTGACTTTTAATCACGCTGAAGCCTTTGTGAATTCTGGGTAAAAAAAAAAAAACACATAAAAAATCGAAAAAAATCCCACTCTGCGCTTTGATCTGTCTCTTTCATGAGCATAATGACAAATTGCAAGGCTAGAGTTTCACTGAGTTGCGTCACTCAGACAAGCCTTATTAAGAAACACGGAGTACAATATGTGTCAGTGTATGCTAATTAGCGACAACATGCTAAAGAGCTAGTAGCAATTAATATTTACGTTACCTACAAATGTCTGGCGGGCGTGTTTGAAATCTTTACGACGGTGTTTTCTACTCCGCTGTGTTCGGTCATAATAATTGCATAAGGTTTACGAATGTGAACAACTCGGTCTCTGTCTCGGTTTGTTGTGCACGAAAGTTTTTGTAAAGTTTTGGGCAATCCTTATAGCGCATATGACAGGTCTAGGACGACTAATTTCAGGAGTTAAAGCAGAACTATGCCGCAAAATCAACTTTTCCGAGCTTTTTACCATGCCGTAGTTGTTTCCCTTCACCAGTTACTCACCCGAATTGTGCATTGTGTTCTGCGTCCTAGATTATAACTATAAAGCAGACACAAGCACAATATGTCTGCTTTAAAAGTGCACTATGTATGAGGGTCCTCCGCCAGCGTGTCTCCATATGGCTTAGCCTGGAATTTACTGGTCAGATCAGTGCAGAAGCAAACCTGCTCACAGTAAGAATAGCTTATTTTCCAGAGTATAAGTCGCACTGGAGTATAAGTCCCATCGGAGTCTAAGCCAAAAAACTGCCAAAAAATGCATAATAATGAAGAAAAAAGCTAAATTTCACATATAAATCGCATCTGAGTATAAGTCGCACTGGAGTATGAGCCAAAATCAGCCAAAATATGAAGAATAATGAAGAAAAAACATATAATTCACATATAAATCGCATCTGAGTATAAGTCCTATTGGAGTATAAGCCAAAATCAGCCAAAAAATACATAATAATGAAGAAAAAACATATAATTCACATATAAATCACATCTGAGTATAAGTCGCACTGGAGTATAAGCCAAAATCAGCCAAAATATGCATAATAATGAAGAAAAAACATAAATCACATCTGAGCATAAGTCGCACCCCCGACCAAACTATGAAAAAAAGTGCGACTTATAAAACGTCTGTAAAACGGTACATGTTTTTCAATGTATTTTTGAGCAATACAACACTTACAATAGAGACAAGTACGAGATACATAAGTTTAATGCCACATTGTGTGACATTCCAGGCAAAACAATGACATTTCCATGGAGACAAGCAGGTAGGGGACCCCCAACAGTAAAGTAGCGTAGTGCACCTTCAGTGTAATTAGGACTAGAATAAAAATCTTGCCCTTTTTGCTGCTTTATAATTTTACTTCCTGGTTGGACAGGGACTGCAGTTGTGACAGACGTAAAGGTAATTCCGTAACCTAGCAACGGTAACATTTGCAAGGACCGAGACCTGTCTATATTGCGCAGTAGTTATGATTAGACCAATACAAATAAAAAAAAAAAACACCTTTATTTTGTTAGATAAGTTGTTTCAACTGTCAGAAAAATGCCTTGTCTCTGCATTTTGGATTTGGAGTTTTGGGTGTTGATGACGTACTGTAAGTGGAGGGATTCAGCGCTGCTTCCTGTATTTTTGTGCTTTTCTTCTCAACTTTTTTTCCACAAACTGCCACTTAACTAATGTGAAACTATGATGGATATTTCCCACAGGTACAATCCCACGAAACCAAGTCAGAATTAGAAAAACCGTGCCGTACACAGGTCGTGGGGTCGTGGACTATGAGGTTTGAATAGGTGTAGCGTGGCCTAATAGCTTGATAACCCATGTTTTAAAATGTTCGCTTGAAGGGGAGCAGTGTTCTGGCAGCTGACCAGTGCTGATGCCAGTGAATTTGCACCGGGCATATTTCAAAACAGGATGGAAGCCAGGATTCTTATAAAGATGAGACATGGAGTACTACATAGTCCTTCGTAATTACTGGGACAAAAGAAAACATATGCATAGAAGATAATTTTTGTGGGGGAAAAAAAAAACTGTTACCTGATTTTTATCGTCTTAACAACACGATAAACCGTAAAACTAGTTCATTTTAAACGTTTTGCAGTGGTCCAAAGTTATTCCTCACTTACCTCATCCATTCTGAACATCGTAATGAGTTTATGAATCGCTTTGAGAGACCAGAGCGGAGTTTTGCTAACAACAACTGGCATGTTAACGCACATTTCATGATTATTAGACATTAAAAGACTTTACTTATTAGTAGGGCCGGCTGTAGTTTTCAGGGGGCCCTAAGGTGAATTTGTCCCTGGGGCCCCCCGGCAGTGGGTCAGCTATTGGTGATTCACATCTGGCAACGTTATGACTCTGCTCTCATCACCTTGACCAGTTGGATTTGCTATAAGCGCTACTTATACAAAACGAATTTTGCTCAAATACAGGACCTAAGTATGATAATTAGATACAGTCATAGTCAGTATAGCCTAGACACAGACTCGAAATACCACTCAAAGGTTTGCACACACTTTTTCTTCTTTATTTCCATAATTTTTTTTACATTGTAGAATCTCACTGAAGCCTTTACCCTTTGCTTTGAAGACTTGGCATTTCTGACAAGGCGCAGCTGTAAAGTGAGCTGTGACGGAGGTTTATGTGAACTTTTGGAGGTGTCACTTATTTTACTAAAAAATGTCAAATTTATTGTGTACAGTTGTTACCTTTTTAGTGTAATAATAATCTTTATATTTTTCTAGTTAGTGTCCATGTGTTTTAACTCACAAAAGACTGATGTAAAGTGAATTATGCACAGTTTTGGGGGTACATTTGGGTCTAATTGTAAATGTATTTTGTTCACTGTTGCGATTAGTTGATTACTTTTAAGGAGGCAGTCCCTTAACTTATATAAGGGGAGCGAAAGGGGCTGTCCTACTTGTACCTGAGGAAGGTCAGAGGGAGCGAAACGATGTGAGAATAAAAGTGAACCAAGAGTGAGACAGTGTGCGGGAGTTTTCTTAACCTTGCAGATCAAGTACTTCTCCTCCGACGCATCTTTCAACCAGTCAAGTGAGCAGAGTCTACACAGAAACGAGTGCAGCTGTGAAGTGGAAACCATTTCAGGAGACTGCATAATGAAGCTCATTGAGACAAGGCCGAGGGTCTGCAGCGATGTCGGCGAAGCAAATTGTGGCTACTTTGAGGATTTTAATATAACATTACTAAATAATTCCATATATCTCGCTTCAGTGTATACAGGGTGGCCCAAAAGTCACTGACAGTTGAAAAAACTATATAACTCTTTTGTTTCTAAATATTTTTCTTTTATTTTTTCAGAGCATTTAGAACTACTCTTCCGACATTAATATGAGCAAATATAGCACCGAGGAACACTCATTGTACAGTGGTACTTTGAGTCACATGGGTCAAATTCAGAAACTGAGTGATGTTACCGTCGACATTTTAATACCAGAGACGCCCCAAGCGTAAATGCCATTAAAGGAATAATAAGTGGTTTTCAAAGACAGGGGGCAGTATGTGATCTCCACAGACTAGTACCGATTTTTTTCCTGTGGGACTATCTTAAAGAAAAGGTGTTTGTGAATAAACCTCAGACTAAAAACGACTTAAAACGTAACATTGAGGATCAAATAAGAGCCATAAGCCTGAAGATTTAAAAGTGTCAGTGACTTTTGGGCCACCCTGTATTTAAAATGCATAAAGAGGTAAACATAAAGAAAAAAAAACATTGAATGAGAGAGCGTGTCCAAACTTTTGACTGGTACTGCACATTATCGAACACATCACTGAGAACAACTTTCATGTTCAGGTTCTATTGATTCTCACAGGTTTTCTGACAGTAATTGGCCACAAGACGAAATATAACAACGCAGTAATTATATTCATAATTAGACTTGCTTTTCTTCAAAGTTACAGGGCTGCAAATCATGTTTGAAAGTTATGGATTTGTGGATGGATTTTGAAAGCCGATGCTACTTTTTGACGTACTCAGACCCGGCAGAAGTATCTAGTAAACATGTTGCTGTCTGGCTAGTTCGTATTGATCTGAGGACGCGTTTCTTTTGAGGCTCTCTCCAACTCACCCAAGACTTTGGAGGAAGCTTATGTGATTAGATTCTTCAAAAAACAAACTTTGAAATGGTCTTAAAAACATGAAAAACAAAACTATATCATTTTAAATGGTTTGCAGTGGTCCAAAGTTATTCATCTCTTACCTTATGTATTTTGAGCATCCTAATTACTCACCACGATGAGTTTATAAGTGCTTTTCACAACTTTCAGAGGCCTAAGCGGAGTTTTGCCATCATGGTATTGCTAACCTCAACTAGCACGCTAACAACAACTAGAATGCTAATGTGCACTTCATGATTATTGGGCAATAAACTTTATAGACTTTATAATTAGATGCAAACAGCACACAGTGGACTTATTTTGACCTCAAGAGATGCTTATATAATATATCTATACAGTGGCAAGACACATGTTGCTCAAATACATGGGAGAAAAATTGTGTACAGGACTTAAATATGATAATTAAGTATAGTTTTAGTGAAATGGGTTATCATATGTACTCCACAAAATCGACTTTTGGGGCTTTCTACCATGTTATAACGTTGTTCCCTCATCATAAACAGGCCTGAAGAGGTTTTAGACGTCATCCATGCATGTTTCAGTAATTTAGCGATCTCTTCTGGGCCCTGTTTGAACCCTCTTTACAGTTAGCTGTGTTCTGTCCAATATATACAAGCCTAATACCCGACAGAAGTGTTATATTCCCTCTTTAAAGGTTCTATATTATGCAAAATTGACTCTTATGAGCTTTAAGCCATGTTAGAATGATGTCACTCACTCAAAACCGTACCTGGAGTTGTGTTTTGTTTCATTCACACATGTTTTAGGAAGACATGTCTGCATCCCCAAAGCCCAAAATACTCCGTTCCACCTTGTGATGTCATGTTTTCAAATGAACCGCCACCTTTTACCTTTAGTTCAGTAGAAACTGTCAATTCGAGGGCTGACATTGATTCAGATGATTCTAATAAAAGTGTATGGAGTTTAAAAACACAGCGGAGCACTTCCTGTATTACCACGTGACATCACAATGTGGAACAGAATGTTTTCAGTTTGAGAGAAGAGCTCAGCCTAAATATGCAGGGTTTGTGTTAAAAATGTGGGACAAAACGCAACTGTGGCTATGTTATAGGATGAGGAAGCAGAATTATAACATAGATCACAAAACATATTCAGTGTGATACTTTATAGGCTCTTTAAGGTTAACATTTCATTTTATTGAGTGAGTAGTAGGTCAACTACCATCATCGCACCTTTTCTCCTCTCCTCAGTCTGTCTCCTGTCTTTGATAAAGCCTATATCGCCGGTATCGCGTAGACCTATCTCGCCGGCGTGTTTTGACAGCTCATATCCGAGTGTATCTTTCTCTAATTGAATCCGTCCCCGGAGGCGTCACGGCTTGTTTATGTGCTGACACGGTGAAGGAGGTGTGCGCACGTGTGAGTGTGTGGGACGGGGTTTAGCGCAATGTGGGGACGGGATTACGTGTTCTCAGTCGGTGCGTGGGGATGTTTGGCTTTGCGGGGACGGGTAATGAGCGAATCGATACCGAAATACGTTTCAGCTTCATGTAATATGCAACATTTTGAGGATTTTTTCTTTTTTTTTCTTTCAAAAGATCAAATATCGTTGCTTCAATTGCATCTCGAGCCAGAACCAAATATGATCATGCAGTCAGATTTGTTTTTTATGTGAAATAAAAGAGCTCGTTGGTCACCTATAATTTGAAACAAAGTATTTCTCTTACATCAGATTAATAGACTTTACTGCTTTGCTCAATCCACAATAGGTTTCAGTCCCCTGCGACATTTTTTTCCCTTTAGTTTTTCCTCTTAAACAGCCATTTTTGTTTTGTTTTACACCTGTCAATCACGCCGATCTGACATCTTCGTAAATTACTGAACAAGCTTGTATCTTGACAAACGATATTTCGAGATATAAAAGAAAAATACAATTCTGTCAACCGGACAAAAGTTTCAGAGTGAAGACGTTTAGCCGTTTGAGCAGGTTTTGGTCGGTGTGTGTGTGCGGACTGAGAGCAGCTCAGGACCCCAATCTGCGGTACATCTCCATCTCAAAGCCACTAACGCCTCCTTTGAAGATAGTCAGGTACAGATCTGAGCCAAAGAAAAAAACTAGTTTGAGATTGGAGTCAAAGAAGCATTTTTTATTACGAAAGACAAACCATCTTTGAACCAGAATCCGGGGCTCAGACATCTTTCATCTTCTATTTGTAACTCCATCCTAAACTACATTGAAACAAGGGAGACAATAGTGCTAGCCAGTATGCTAATAGTTGTGAGAGCACCTGAATGATTATGCAAAATATGACTCAGGCACAGTTCACACTTAGCGTAGTTGAACAGAGCGAGCCAGCAAACAGAAACTGCAAACTAATAGATGAGTTAGTTTCAGACAAAATTTAGTGTTAAAGTGTTAATCCCTATGGCAACAGTCCTAATTTCTTATCATTCTGAAACCCGTCACTTTTGGGTTGCTAAACTGAGCGTATTTTAATCTTGATGTGCACTTAGGTTGGTCCTGTCCTTTTCATTGTTAAGATCTGGTCGTGTCCAAGTTTAATCCCGCTTCAGTCCCAATTTTTCCACTATGTAACTTTTCTACCGGCTGTTTTCCCTGGATTATTATCGCTCTGCTTCCAATATTCCCCCAGTATGTTATTACACATTAAACGTCTCTATATCCACGGAGACAAGCGAGGCAAGCCCCCCCGACAATAAAAATATGTGTTTTTTATTGCGCTGTAGAACATTCAAGGCAAAGGAATAACATCTCCATGGAGACAACCAAGGAAAAGTTACACAGTGCTCCTCTAAACAATACCAACTACCATTAGAATAATTAATCCACACTTTCTCCATGCATAATTTTAGACGTTGTCAGTAATTTTAGTTTGTAGTCGAATCTGCAATCTGCTGATGGACTACTAATGTTATGCACAAGGACACGCAGATGACAATTCTGTGGTTTTTAAATGAGCAATACACTTAAGCCTAAGTATAAAACTGTAAATTGATTTTGTGTTAAGAGGTCCCCCATAAAACCTACTGTCTCCTATGCATTCACTTCCTCATTCTTTTATCACCCAAAGCTCCAAGTATAAACTAAGCATCTGTGAAATATTCATAATGCATCGAATCTTTGTGCTCAAACATTTTTAAGCCATGGATGGATGAAGAAGTGGACTAAACGAGTGTGACGTCATAGCGCTCGCCTCCAGTCAAATGAAGCTCGTCGAGGATAGAGCAGTTAGAGGAGCTAATTTAGACCCAAGTTTTATGTTTGGAATTCCGATCGCGAGTATCATAGCAACCAAAGAGCCAATCCGGAGTGAGACCGTTGAAGGTGACGCCCCTTCCCGCCCGCACCGCTGGTTTAGCAGGGAGCAGGCGCTTAGCAACGCTGTTAAATCACATGGGAACGACCTCGGGGGAACGAAGGCACCTGATTTGTCTGTTATTAACGTTCATATCTTAAGTTACGAACACAATAGCGAAATATAAATACGAGGATCACGTAGAGCGGGTTAATACGAACATTTTAAGACCAAAATGAAGAGCTTGACAGCAGCAGTTATGGAGAGAGGTGCGACAGCGTTTCAATAGAAAGTGAATTGGAGCCAGAAGCGCACACGACTTTGAAACCTTCTAACCAGGATTGTCTTGCAAATTAGTTTATTCCTGGGATGTAAAAGTCGACACCATTTTGCCACAGAACTGATGGGGCGGTGGCGATGTTAATGAAGGCTGACGATATTTATTAACCCAGTAAAAATAGCCTCATACTGTGCAAAAACTCGCTGCAGATCTGACAATGTTTCGAATCTATTTTGTTTGGTTGTTTTGTCTTTTGTAGTTTTTATGCTGACCCACACTTTCTTAATTAGGGAAACTTTTAATGACATTATTATTATCCGTGGTTTCTATAAAAGGTCCGCTATGTAACTTTTCTTGTGTGAAATCTGCTGTCTGCTTGTTATTGTTCCACAGTATGGCATTAAATTTAGCTATGCGTGTTTTTGTTGCTGAAAAATCACCCTTGAAAACTTGCATTCTTACTGTTACCGGACTCGCCTCTCTGCAGACCTGACCTGTAACTTGACCAGAACACCTGTCGTCTCCATGGAGATCAGTGAGCACCGGATTTTTAGTTGAAAAACTAGACAAAACTGCAATGGACTAAAGTTAATCCTCACTTTTTTATACATTCTGAGCATCCAAATTATTCACCATGATGAGTTTATAAGCACTGCTAACAGCTTTCAAAGACGGGAATGGAGTTAGTTAGCGGTTAGCAACAATTAGCATGCAACCAGCGTACTTCCTGATTAGCGAATAATAAAACACAGCCTCAAAAGCTGCTTGGCAAGACACATTTTGCTCGTAATAACGCCATATCAGAACATCTAGATGACGCAATAACATCTCCATGGAGACAAGAGAAGTTACACAGCGCATCATTAACTTGTCATTCATCAGTTATTTCAGAAATTGTCTTGTCAAAGTTTGTAATAGCGTTGACACATTTGTTACTCTAAAACTTTGATCGCTGCCACTTCCTTTTTTGATTTCTGCTGATGTACGACGTCCAGACCCACCCATGTGACATTTGGCTCGGCGCGATTTGATTGGTTTACAAAACAAGTCGTTATTTTTAATTAACTCCGCCCTTTCACGGCCACTTTTACGAGTTTTATTATCGGCCCTGGAACTGAGCTGTGTTTTTAATGGTGTCCCTTTGGATTTGGCCATGCGCAGAAAACATCATTATGGCTCGAATGCATAGAAGTCTTTATCCGCTGTAGTCGATGTAACAGGGTTGCTCCATAGGTCACTAAATTTGCCACCATTTGGCCCTGGTCGCCTGCTTATCTCCATGGAGATGCTGTTACTTTGCCTCACAGTGGGGCTTTAAATATATCAAACTAAGTACCGTATTTGCTGGACACTTCTTTTCATAGTTTGGCCGGGGGTGAGACTTATACTCAGATGCGACTTATATGTAAAATTATTAAAATATATCATTTCACATCTTTGTTATCGCCACACTGACAACCACCCGCTGCTCTCTGAAGGAAAATCATATTCCCCTGAGTCTGATAGCCACGCAGAAGAGGAAGAGGTACTGTATATACCTCTGGAGTTGGCAGAATTGCTCAGAAGCGACGCCGAGGATGAAGAATTCGATCGATTTAGTGATTTGGAGCGAGATTGAGAGTTAACTTGTTCAATTGTTTTTTATGCTTTAGTTATGTCTGTGTAATGCCTCAGTCGTCCAGGTCTGATCCATAGCAAAAAATGAAGTTTAAATCTGTCAACTGGACAAATCGTTGTAAGAGTGAAGATCTCTCCCCCATTTATAGACAGTATTCAGTTCTGTCTATGCTTCACGCAGCTGAATAAATATAAATGTGTTATGTTAGCGTGCTGTACTGCTTTTCAGCCTGTTAAAGATAAAATGTCTGTTCTTGGTCTTGGATTTTGTTAAATAAATTTCCCCCAAAAATGCGACCTATAGTCCAGTGCAACTTATATGTTTTTTTTCTTCAATATTATGCATTTTTTGGCTGGTGTGACTTCGGAAATGTGTGGTATGGTAATGTGCTTTCTGCATTTCAAGGCTCCATGAAAATTATTAGAATTGTGTGCAGGTGATTATGGTAAAGTAAGTTTTAGTAATGCTGAAATGAGAATTAACAATTACAAGGGGCTGCTAAAGCTGTACTATGTAACTTTTACGATGGGGGTGCTCCATGGAGATGCTTTGCTGTTTATCCTATGCGTAAGGAGTCATTCAGGAGGCCTATTAAGGGCAGACTCCAGCATTAATAGGTAACTAGGCTAGTTTGGGGAGATTATAAAACACAGGGAGCTAGTAGAGGTTAGCATTAGCCAGGGTTGCCAGGCTTCAGCGACCCAACCCTCACAAGAGCGTCTGAAAAAACAACCTAAACTCATGGACCATGTGGCTCAGCTTTATTTTCAACTATATTTATGCCACAGACGGTGTCCCCCTCCACTCTCACGCACAAGTAGAAGCTCCACAGAGCGCTGATGGCTTTGGATATGAAGATTTATCACCAAAATTTAGGATTTTCAGTAGGATTATTCTAAAATCAATATGTTTTATGTGGACGATAGCTCTGGCCAAACCCCCGGACAATGTTTTTTATCTGCGTCAGCTTTTAAAACGCCGCCCCCTTTCCACGGGAAAACCACATACCTGGCAACACTGGCATTAGCCCTCAAAACTCACAAAATATGAACGATCCATGTTCCAGAGGCTGTCAGAGGTCAAAGCCTTGTTAAAAGTCGTTGTTGAGCGTTTAATCCATTGCACTTTTATTTTAGCTCATAATTAGCATAAAAGTGACATTTAAACATGTAGCGTCAGGTAAACCTCGTCTTTTGGTGAGGAGAGCTCATACATTGTATAAATATCATGAAATAGTGAAAAAGTACATGATCCATAGTAAAAGAAAAACTGAAATCTGCCAACTGGACAAAAAGTTGTAGGAGTGAAGATGTTTCGCTGCTCATCCAAGAACTGAAGAAGTGGTTTGGATGAGCAGCGAAACGTCTTCACTCGTACAACTTTATGAATCTAAATATGCAAGGTTCATTGTACAAATTGTTTCCAACTGCATTAACTAAATTAATACTTAATTTATTAAATGTCAGTTAAATTAACACAGCAGAAAAACTCATCCAGTTTCATCAAGTGTCAAAAGATCAACAACTGAACAAGGTAAATTGAACTATTTTAATATAATTTGGTCACATTCGGTGGACCGGATTAATAAGCCCAACGGGCCGTGTGTGGCCCCCGGGCCCTAGTTTGCCCATGTCTGAGCTAACTCCTCCTTTCAAACAGATATAAGGCAGTGTCCACAAGCAATCTGACCAGAACTGAAGAAGCGACTTGGATGAGCAGCGAAACGTCTTCACTCCTACAACTTTTTGTCCAGTTGACAGATTTCAATTTCTCTTTTACTATGGATCATACCATTTTTCATGAAATACACATTCTGTATACTTAAATATTGGCATTGGCTTCACCATTCATTAGTATGTGTTGAAATGTTGATTTGGCATAACTCCGGGTAGCAGTGGCTCGCCAAGGAACCGAGTTAGAAAACTTTGCTTCTATGAAATATTTTGCGTCTATAAAATATTTAGCAAACAGTTCAGTTTATATCCTCTACTGCGCCTTTAAATCCTCAGGAGGTTCAGACGAGACTCCCTGCTTACGCTGTTTGTGTCTATGGAACTCACATTTTACAATCCCATATAAGTTAAGTGTATTTCCATTGTTGCTAATGAGAAAATTGAGGCTGCATGCAATTTTAACAAACATGTGGTTTAAATAATTTCCTGGGTCACTGGAGGTCACTGCCTGTTATATATTATGTCTGGATGTGTTTGTTCCCATGCTGTTGTCCTTAACTGAATCCTCCACGTGGTTCGAGCGGGGCGTCCATGCTGGTCATCCTCCTGAACTGTGTGACTCTGGGAATGTTCCACCCCTGTGAGGACATCGACTGTCACTCGAACGCTGCAAGATCCTGCAGGTAAGACTGTCTCATCGCCGTGGTTACAGAGTCTGGTTTTTGTATAACTGCTGGCTTTTTAATGATTAGTATGATGACAGGATTTCCATGCATTCCTCTTTTGCAATAATGCCAATTTGATGAGGGAACTTTATAACACGGTAGAAAGTTCAAAACAGTCGATTATGAATAATACTTCTAATACTTATATTTAATTGTGTAAATGTGATTGGCGCTAGGTGACTTAATCCTGAAATTGGAGCTAAAGTCAAAAAGGTTAAATGTCCTATACAGTGCTCCCTTGTTTATCGCGGGGTTAAGTAGTCAGCTTTATTTTTCACAATTATTATAAATGTTTAAAGCCGTAAAACCCCTCACCACACATTTTATACACTTTTCTCACACAGACATTAACATTTTCTCACATTTCTCTCTTCAGTTCAAATCTTCATAGGAGCGTTTGTCGGTGCAGAACGTTTCATCGACATTGTGGGTTTTGTCGGGGAGAAAACTTGCAAACATACAGCACTTCAGAGTCACACTGCGATCAAACATTTATGTGAATTTGGCTGAATATATTCTGTACTGTACAGGAAACACGGCACAAAGGAGAGTGATGGACAATGGTCTACAGTCCCTCAGCCAATCAGGACGCAGAACACAATGCACGTTAATACGATGTAAAAAACAGACCTGGAGTTGCATTTTGCTTCATTCACCCATGTTTGAGTAACACTTTGATATTAGCCTGTCTGCATCTCCAAAGCTCAAAATGCTCTGTTCCACCTTGTGATGTCATGAAGTGGTAGTTTTCTAGTTAACACCTCCTTTTACTTTTAGTTCAGTAAAGATTAGAAATCCCAGGGTTGAAATTATCCAAATGTTTCTAGTGAAAGTGTATGGACTTTAAAAACGCATTGAAGCACTTCCTGTATCACCAGATGACATCACAAGGTGGAACAGAGTGTTTTCTGTTTGAGAGAAGAGCTCAGTCTAAATATGCAGGGTTTTTGTTTTATCCTTACGTGGCACCGCTAAACCGTATCTGTAGCCACGGAGACAAGCTCACGCGGTGACATTTTTAAGCTAGCTTGTCACTTCTTTTATTCTATCAAAAATACACGGCTAATTCTTTGGAACTATCTTCATAAAGGCGTGCATACTGACATTGCAATTCTTTAGTCTGTCAAACTAGTCTGTAATCCCTTAAGCCCAAAAAAAACCTCATCATACATTCTCCTTGAGGCCAGATTAACTTTTAAAAACTCCTGCCGTGACGTGACAGCAAAAGCATTCATTACAAGGACTTATTTTTGTGTTAGTATATTAGCATAGCGCTTTCAAAATATTCAAAATATTACAAATGATGCGCTACGGACAATTATGTCTGTCCTATCTGACTTTTGCAGCTTCACATATTACAATTATCCTGTAAACAAACAGAACGTGGAGGCAGTATTCTGTCTTTAAACTCGGCTAATGCTAATGGTGCTACGTCGTTTTGGTAGCGAAGGGGAATAATAATAATATAGACTTACTAAATATGCAACTACTACTACAACTACTACTGTCACTACTACCACGAACCATTACTACTACTACTACCACTACTACTATCACCACCATCACTACTGTGACTGCTACTACTATTGCTACTACTACTGCTACTTCCACCACTACTACTACTGCCGTTACTGTTACTTCCACCCCTACTACTATCACTGGTACTACTACTGCTATCATTACTACGGCTACTGCTACTACTACTACAACTGCTATCACTACTACTGCAACTACTGCTACTGTTACTACGACTACTACTACTACTGCCACTACTACTACTGGTACTATTACTACTGCTTCTTTTACTGCTACTATGACTACTACTACTACTACTACTACTACAACTGCTACTGCTACTACAACTGCTATCACTACTACTGCTACTCCTTATGCTATCACTACTACTGCAACTACTTCTACTGTTACTACGACTACTACTACTACTACTGCCTACTACTACTGGTACTATTACTACTGCTTCTTTTACTGCTACTATGACTACTACTACTACTACTACTACTACTACAAACTGCTATCACTACTACTGCAACTACTGCTACTGTTACTATTACTACTGCTTCTTTTACTGCTACTACTACTACTACTACTACTACTACTGCTGCTATTACTACTACTACTGCTACTACTACTACTACTACTACTACTTCTACTAGTACTATTATTACCACTACTGCCACTATTACTACTACTACTGCTACTACTAATACTACTATTACTACTACTACTGCTACTACTAGTACTACTGCTACCACTACTATGACTTCTACTACTGCTACTACTACTCCTACTACTATTAATACTAGTACTTCAAAAATACATTTAAAAAGAAGGAAAAACAGATGCTTTTTGGTCAAACAGTGATTTCTGTCGTATTTGACTTGTGCAGCATTATCTCTCTTGTAAACAGACACAACACGGAGGCGTTAGCCATTAATTCTTTAACCCGGCTAATCCTAATGGGACGACTTTTTTGGGTGGCGAAATGGAATCAAAATGTACAGTTTTTTCTCGATGCAATGAGCGGATTTGTCGAGGCGTGCTCCGACAGAATGGTGCAGTGTTATCAGGCTAGCTTGATCTTCCACGCGCAGATGTAATGTGCTAGCAAAGTGGCCCTGCATAGATTAAATCAGTACGGTTATTTTCCCGTCCACTGACTTGGAGAAATGGAGATGTTACAAGACCATCGCTAAAAGACAATGCATTAAGGAGTCATTTGAAGAGAAACGACACCTATAGGAAGATGTGCACGAAACACTTCTGCACTTTTTCATACACAAATAGTCTATACGCTCGCTATGTCTGTCTGCGCTCTGTTCTGAACATGAAAGCTGAGGACATCCAAGAGAGTTATTAAATGTTAAAGCTAAACGTGAACTTTAGGTCACCTGTTTGTCTCGGAATTGTATCCAAGATTTCCTACAGGAGTGATTAACCAACACGCAACCAATTAACCATAAATGGAAACTAGAATGATCCACATTATGGCATTAAACGTTATCTATGTAGCAATTAGTTCATCACGTTTGCTGCTCACCTCTCCACAGATCTGACCTGTAATCTGGCCTGGTGGTGCCCCGTCCTTGTGTTTAATGCCAAGCTGTGAACCATTGTAGGCAAAGAAATTGATTGAGTCCTTTTTATCGGCGGTATAATACTCCCTACAATGGAAGCATAGTCAGACTGGGCTGTACTGGACTGGACTGGACGACACTATTGGGGGTTGATGCCTCGTGGTTCTGTGCTGATGATAAATGATTAACTCCAGACTTATATCACGCAGTATTTACAGCCTTTAAAGGTATCTCACCTTAAAGCTGGAATTTCAAGTTTTGAAACTCAATAATTATACTGTATGTACTGTATTTTTCAAAATTTTTAGGGAAATTCATTTTACAAAATCCTAGACCAAGAACAGACATTTTATCTTTAAAGACAGGGTATAATAATAACAATAAAATAGAGAACAGGCTGAATAGCAGTACAGCATGCTAACATAACACATATATTTATTCAGCTACATGAAAGAATAGACAGAATTGAAGTGTCTAATGTCAAACTCAGGCCCGCGAGCCAAATATGGCCCTCAGTATAATTATATTTGGCCCCATTATGTAATAGAGCTGTCGCACCAGTGTACTGCATGCACATCTAAAACTGCGAATCCCAGAATGCTTTGCAAATGTGTTGGCGCTGACCCCCACCACTTCTGTTAGCACTTATTAGCATCACAGTTTTTTATTTTGGCCTCTGTGAATTTGAGTTTGACACCCCTGACGTAAGATATTAACAGTTAATAGGATAACTAAAGCATAAAAAACAAGCTAACAAGTTTACTCTCGGCATTTTTTTTTTTTTCTTTCTCAGATGTCTTTTAAATTACCGTAATGTTGAAATTTTTGTTTTCAATGGTACAGGAGTAGTAGATACTGGTACTTATAGTCCGGAAAATAAGGTACTGTATTTAAACCTGCTTTTCCTCTGTGTACAAGTACTTCCTGTATTATACTTCATCTACACATCTACATTTTAAACCCACACTGCTGCTTATATCGCACTCTCTTGATTTAAAACCATCTGGAACATAACCTCGCTTTTTAAAAAATGACTTCTCCGTACCACCACCACCACCACCACCACCATCTACTCCATAGTCTGCTCCTCTACTTTCATGTGAGGCTAGGGGCCCCGGAGTACTGCGGCTGGCTTTTCAGGGGCCACATCAGACAAACAGGAGAAAAAAGCAGGTTCTGGTGAGGAGACGGGGATATGGGGGGTGAGAGCTCTGCCTGCAGTTTGTCCGACGCAGCGGGCGACGGCTTTGAAAAAGTTCTGCCGGTGTAATGCGCTTGAATACACCGCTGAGAGAATATAATGTGAAGGTGAAGTGAATAATGGTGGTAGTAGTAGTAGTAGTTGTTGTTGTAGTTGTTGCAGTTGTAGTAGCTGTGGAAGCGGTGGTAGCAGCAGTAGGAATAATACTAGAAGTTGTAGTACTGATAATAGTAGTAGCCATAGCATAAATAGTAGTAATAGTACAGATAATGGTAATACTTGTAGGTGTAACTGAAGTAGTAGTAGCAGTAGTGGTAGTAGGAGTATTAGTAGTAGTAGTTGTTGTTGTCATTGCTGTAGTGTATTAGTGATATAGTTGTTTAAGTTGTAGCACTGATAGTAGTAGTAGTAGTACTCGTAGTAGCGTAAGTAGTAGTAGTAATTTATAGTACATATAGCAGTAGTAGAAGTAGCAGAAGTAGTGGCAGTAGTAATAGTAGCAGCAGCAGCTTTTGCTGTTGTAGTAATAATAGAAGTAGTGATATTAGTTGTAGTAGTTTTTGTACTAGTAGTTGTAGTAGCTGTGGAAGTGGTGGTAGTAGTATAGCAGCAGCAGAAGTAGAAGTAATGGTAGAGGTAGTGGTAGAAGTTGTAGTACTGATAAGAGTAGCAGTAGTACCAGAAATAGTAGTAATAGTACAGACAATGGTAATACTTGTAGGTGTAACAGAAGTAGTGTTAGTAGTAGTAGTAGTAGTTGTTTTTATTGTTATTGTCGTAGTGTTGTATTAATGATATAGTTTTTTTTTAAGTTGTAGGACTGATAGTAGTAGTAGTAGTTTATAGGACAGATAGCAGTAGTAGTAACACCGTTGTAGAAGTAGCAGAAGTAGTGGTGGTAGTAGTAATAGTAGCAGAAGCCATAGTAAATAGTAGCAGAAGTACTAATACCATCAGTAGTGGTAGTAGTAATAGTTGTAGCAGTAGCAGCAGTAGTTGTAGTAGTAGCAGTGGGAGAAACAGTGGTAGTATCTGAAGAAGTTGCAGTAGGACTAATAGTAGTAGTAGTAGTAGTAGTAGTAGTAGTAGTAGTAGATAAAGTGGAGGTTAAGACATTCATCAGTGGACCTCTTCCTAGCATAGACAGAAGGAAGATGAACAAATTCACAAGGCTGCTTCAGCTGAACACATGGCTGTTCAACACGTGTGCGATCAGAGGACTGCACTACATTGAGAACTTTGATCTGTTCTGGAAACGAGAGGACCTGTTCAAGGGAAATGGCCCGCACCTGAGCAGAGGTGGAGTGAGAGTGCTGACGGATAACCTCCTCCACGCTCTGAGGCACCGCCCTGGACAGGGTCCTGGGCCAGTGAGAGAAAGAGGAATGAGAGAAGCATTCCTGCTGCGCCAGCCAGAGACAAAGCCAATGTGTCAGTACTACCAGCAGCACCACCACCACTACTACCACAACCTCCTCCCCCAGTGAAGGAGGCACCACCAGCAGCACAACCACCTCCCCCAGCGAAGGAGTCATCACCAGCTCCACGACCATCTCCCCCAGCGAGGGATTCAGCAGCACCACCACCTCCCCTAGAGAACAAGTCAGCAGCAGCACCACCCTCCCAAGTGAAAGATCCATCTCCAGCGTCACTTCCCCCAGGCCCCTCGTCACAGGCCTTGAACCTGTCTGTGACAGCCCCAACAGAGGTTTCAGTCCCAGCAGCACACCCACATCACCTCCTCTGCCCACAGACCAGCCCTGGGTCCCCTTTGCTACATCTACTCCCTCTAGGGACTCCTCACTCTCCTTTTCCTCCCCACCTTCACCCATGGCCCTTCCCAACCATCTAGAAAGCCTCATCAGATCAGGAATTAAGATGACTCCCCTCACTCCCCTCACTCCCAATATAGTGCAGTCAAGAGTTATGAACTCTTCCCTGTACCCACCTATCCCCCCTCGTCTTTCACCTGGTTCCTCACCCAAACTCCCCCCTGCTCCACCTCCTCGGCCTTCTCGGCCCCCACCTGGTCCCTCACCCAAACTTCCTCCTGCTCACCCCTCCCTGCCCTCCCCGAGAGCTTTTATCACCAAGAGCTAGGACACACAGGGCCTCTGCTGTTCCAGGACTTTCAGTCATGATAAAGATAATATCATGCTGAGGCCCTGTGATGGAGCTATATCTGCAGTCACACCACGTAGACTGATTAACAGAAGGACAGTTAGACTGTCCAATCAGAGAAATTTAGTTCCCATTCCCTGTAAGAAGATAACATACAGCCCTACTGAAACTAATCTGAAACTTGCTGTGCTCAATGTCAGATCTTTATGTAACAAGTCATTTTTAATTAATGATTTTATTTCTTCTTTTAATCTTGACTTTATGTTTTTAACCGAAACATGGCTTGACAAAAAAAACACAGGTAATGCAATTCTAGTGGAATCAACTCCACCCAACTTCAAATTTGAATCTGAAACACGAGTAAACAAAAAGGGTGGAGGGGTGTGTGCATTTTTTTCAGAGATAACTTAATTACTCATAGATTGTCATTTGGGGTATTTTTCATCTTTTGAGTATATTCCTTTAAAATGGAATTAAAACAAACACCCTCCATAGTCTACTTAGTCATATACAAACCTCCTCAGCACTGTCAAAGTTTTATTGATGATTTTACTGAGATGCTTTCAGTCATATGCACAGACTTCGATGGTTTAGTCATTACAGGTGATTTAATGTACATGTGGATAATATGTTTGATAGAAATGCTAAAGAGCTCTGCTCTGTCCTTGAAACCTTTGGTCTGACTCAGCATGTCAGCGAGCCCACCCACAACAGAGGACACACTCTGGACCTGCTCATCACAAAAGGAGTAAATATATCAAATGTCAGCGTGGTGGATGTTGCTCTGTCTGATCATTTCTGTGTCTTTTTTTGACCTGTCTGTTATTCCCAAACCAGCGGCTGGTCCTGCAGTTGTTCGAAGGAGACACATAAATGATGGAACAGGTGCACTGTTCATGGAAATGATTCACTTTGAAAATGCCTTATGTTCTAATGTTGATGATTTGCTGAACTCTGTGACGTCGAGTGTTTTGAATGTTCTGGACACCATTGCCCCGATGAAGGTTAAAATGGTTAAAGATAAGCAGAAAGCGCCATGGAGGAATGATGACGCGGTCAGGGCACAGAAAAGGGAGTGCCGGAGGGCCGAGCGGGAATGGCGCAAGTCAAAGCTCCAGGTTCATTATGAGATTTACAGAGAAAAGATGCATATGTACAACCACACTTTATGTAGAACAAGGCAGAGATATTTCTCTGACATTATTGGAAGTTGCAGTAACAACTCTCGTGTCCTGTTTGCAACAGTAAACAGATTAACAAACCCTCCAGCTCCGCTGCCATTAGAACTAATTTCCACATCTAAGTGCAATGAGTTTGCAGTATTCTTTAATGACAAGGTTCAGGCCATTAAAAATGCCATCAATCCCACAAAGCAAATAACATCCCTGCAGCCACCTAGACACTTGGAGCTGACTCACTTTGCACCTGTAACTGACAAAACTGTCCAAGAGATCGTCACCAGTCTGAGTCATCTACATGCTGCCTCGATGTGTTACCCACTAAATTTCTAAAGTCTGTGCTCAACAGTTTGCTGTCACCAGTCGCTTGCATAGTTAATATGTCACTTCAATCTGGAACATTCCCAAGAGCTTTGAAAACTGCAGTTATCAAGCCTCTCCTAAAGAAGAGCAGTCTTGATGCCACAATATTGAACAATTATCGACCAATCTCTAATCTGCCGTTTTTAGGCAAAGTCCTTGAAAAAGTTGTTTACCAACAGCTTATTAACTTCCTCCAAATTAACAACTCTTTCGATACTTTCCAGTCGGGTTTTAGACCCCACCACAGCACTGAGACTGCTCTTATCAAGGTGACAAATGACATCCGCCTGAACACTGATGCAGGCAAAGTCCAGTCTTGATCCTGTTTAGATCTGAGTGCTGCCTTTGACACTGTGGATCATGGAATCCTCTTACAGAGACTAGAGGACTGGGTGGGCATCTCTGGTACAGCACTAAACTGGTTCAAGTCCTATCTAGAAAACAGGGAGTTCTTTGTTGAAATTGGAAAATGTGTCTCAGATAAAATGTCCCTGAGCTGTGGAGTGCCCCAGGGGTCAATTTTGGGACCCCTGCTGTTCAATCTGTACATGCTGCCGCTAGGTCAGTTAATACGCAGCAACAATGTGTCTTACCACAACTATGCAGATGACACTCAGATCTATGTCACACTGGCAGCAGGTGAATATGGACCAGTGGATTCACTCTGCCACTGCATCCAACAGATCAGTGAGTGGATGGAAAACAACTTTCTTCAGCTAAACTCAGACAAGACTGAAGTCATAGTCTTCGGCCACACAAAACATAGAGAAAGTGTCAGCAGTCACCTCCAGTCTCTTTCTCTAAAACCTTCAAATCGGGCTAGAAATTTAGGGGTAATAATGGACTCAGACTTGAACTTTAACAGCCACATCAAATCAATAACATCTGCAGCTTTTTACCATCTAAAAAACATTGCAAAAAATCAAAGGTATACTGTCAAAATCAGACTTAGAGAGACTTATCCATGCATTTGTCTCCAGTAGGTTAGACTACTGTAACGGCCTGCTCACTGGCCTCTCCAAACGGGCCTTAAAACAGCTGCAGTACATCCAGAACGCTGCTGCTCGGGTCCTGACCAGAACCAGGAAGTACGAGCACATAAGTCCTGTGCTCAGGTCTCTGCACTGGCTTCCTGTAGCTCAAAGAATAGACTTTAAAGCAGCTCTGCTTGTGTACAAGTCTATTCATGGCTTAGGTCCAAAGTACATCTCTGACATGTTAGTGCCATATGAACCATCTCTCGCACTCTGAGGACTTCAGGGACCGGCCTCCTGCTGGTGCCCAGAGTCAGGACTAAACATGGGGAATCAGCGTTTCAGTTTTATGCAGCTAAAACCTGGAACAGTCTTCCTGAAGATGTGAGACAGGCCTCTACTTTGACAATGTTTAAATCCAGGCTCAAAACGGTTCTGTTTATCTGTGCATATGACTGAGAGGGTCTTATTTTTATTCTGCACTCTTTTGTTTTAATGTTTTAATGTGTGATTATTCATGTTTGATTTGTGTGATTTTAATGTTTTTTCTTATTCTGTAAAGCACTTTGAATTACCTTGTGTACGAATTGTGCTATACAAATAAACTTGCCTTGCCTTGCCTTGCCTAGTAGTAGTAGTAGTAGTAGTAGTAGTAGTAGTAGTAGTAGTAGTAGTAGAGAAAATAGAGGCTGATTGGCTTTGGTCCCTTTGACTTGGTTCTAGTTTAAACTTGCGTCAGTTTTAAGTCTGATTGAGTCTCGTTTTATTTAGTTGTGGTTCAGACGTCACATTCAACACATAAAACTCCCAACAAGTATTCAGAAATCTACTGCTTTTTATCACGGACTGCCAATCATTCATCCCCACCGAGATTTGAGGGCAAAGCTGAAGACATGAGTAGCATTTTCAAATCAGGCCGACTGTAAAAGGCTGTTCTTTTCCCCGAAGCACATATCTCTCTTTAAAACACAGTACTTTTTGAAGCTGCGAGTACACTTAACCTCGCTCGCTGTCAGAGGAACGGGGACAGGGATGGTACATAAAAGATTAGTTCTGCATTTTAATTGAAAACAGAATGAAGTAAGTTTCAGTGATAGAGCGTCCCCTGCCTCTCCCTTGTGAGAATACGCCATCGGGGAGAAAACTCAAAAGAAATATTTTAACTTTTTATTTTTTTTGTTGAAATAAGGCAATACGATCACACACAAAAACATATTAAGTTACCTGATGTATATAAAAAAGCCAGAGTTTCGTTTTCCGACCTGAGACAACAACTATATCACTACTACTACTACTACTACTACTACTACTACTACTGCTACAACTACTACTACTATCACTGCTGCTACTATTACTACTTCTACCCCTACTTCTGTCACATCTCAACTTTTAACGTTATCTATACTATTACTACTACTTCTGCTTCTACTACTACTACTACTACTATTACTACTGCTGCTATTATCAGTACTACAACTTCTACTGCTGCTTTTACTATTACCACTACTGCTGCTGCTACTACTACTATTGTCAGTTCTACAAGGTCTGCTATTACCATTAGTAATACCGCTACCTGTACTACTGTTACTGTTACTGCTACTGCTGCTGCTCTACTACTTCCACCACTTGAACAGCTACCTCTACTACTACTAGTACTACTACTACTACTACAATTACTAGGACTAGGTTCCCCAGGGTGAACTGTCTTCAGGTCGTGTCAGCCATATTGTAAAGGTAGTTTTGCCGACCTGAGACAACAACTTCAACAACTATATCATTAATACCGCTACTACTGCTACAACTACTACTACTGCTACTGTTACTGCTACAACTACTACTACTGCTACTGTTCCTGCTACTATTACAACTACTACCACTACTGTACACTTCTGTTACATCTGCAACTATTACTATAATCTGTACTATTACTGCTACTAATACTACTACTGCTGTCAGTACTACATCTTCTACTACTACCATTACTAATAATGCTACCTTTACTATTACTACTACTGCTGCTGCTACTACTGATACTACAACTGCAACTACTAGGACTAGGTTCCCCAGGTGAACTCTCTTCGGGTCGCGTTGGCCATATTGCAAAGCTACTTAGCTCGACCTGAGACAACAACTTCAACAGCTATACCACTACTACAACTACTACTACTACTACTGCTACTATTACTACTATTAGTACTACTTCTGTTACATCTCTGCTACTACTACTATAGGAATCTCGTGTATTATGTATGAGGCTGTGGTCGCGAGTTCACGCCGGGCACATTGGAGCGACGTGCGCACGCTAGCAAGGGCCATCATCGCCACTTGCGGTTTTAATTGTTTCTTTCCTTCCTAAATTATTTTACAGGCGATGATATGGATTTTAGAGCCGGTTAAAGAAAGAAAGGAAAAAAACAATGGAACAAAGGATACTCAGCTTATTCCTCGGTGTTACAGAAGCAGCTGCGGCTTTGAACCAGGAGAACATCCTTTTAAACGGCTCTTTTAAACGGCTCTTTTTCTTTGGTGAGGCACTGGGACCTTTAACAAAATCAAATATGATCAAACACATCATGCTGTCGGTGGTTAGGTTTAACATGCCAGAAATCTGATCATTATCTGATTTCTGGACTTACCAGATTATTGAAATGTCACGTAAACCGAAAGTACATTTACATAACCAGTAAAATCAGAGCGAAATACGCACGAGTCTCTATTAGATCTGATTTTTCATGTTTGTTCATAGAGAAATCCAATGGTGGAATGTAGCAAAGTACTTCAATAAAAAATGTTCCACGGGGGGGGCGCATTGGAGGGTCCCTTATCTCTACTTTACGTAATTAAAATCTATTTGATATTTGACTGATTTGCAGTGTCATGGAGGCAGAATAATGAGCATTTCATTACAATGACTGTGTCCATAAAGTCCATAAAATTTCAAGTTAACTGTTGGTTAAATTCAATTCAGTTCATCTTTATTCCGGGCTCATGGTCCATTTTTTTCTGACTTATTCAGCCTGCAAATAAAACTGTACATTAAAGTTCTTAAAGTGTTCACATGTATTGACAAACATCTCACTAGTCCAGGGGTGTCCAAACTATGGCCCCGGGGCTAAATGCGGCCCTCAGACCAGTTTTTATTGGCCCTGAACCGGCCCAATTGATCATAAGCAGTACTTTTAACAGCAAATTAAACTATTTCTACCACTCAAACATCACGTTGCAGTGCGATACAGACCTAAAATGGGCACCTCTGCGCTCGTCCATCGTGGCCTCCTCAAGAGCGCCCGTAAAGTGTCGTTAGAATCCACCTGCAGCCTTTTTTTTGTAATGAGTCCAGATGTAGTCAGTGTATAACAGCGTACAATATGATTTCAGTATCACAGCTAAAGAGTTTATTGACCCGAACAACTAACAAAAGTACCATTGTTCCTGATCGCTTTCTTCTTCCCCCAAAATAATTGCGTTTTTGACACTATGAACACTGATGAAAAAGTCTTTCGTTACAGTCAAAAAAGTCAGTTACACCATAGGAATCCATAGGGACACATCTCCAAACTTTGAGCTAATATTAATTGGCCAAAAAATTGTCAGTAGTCGACGCAGGTAAATGAGTTTCTGCCCCCACAGAGGTGAAAATGTGGAAATGTTCTGTAGTGAGCTGATGTTTGAAACTTATCGAGTAACTTTCCACCACATCAAACATCTGTATTAACATGAAAACTCTGGCTGGTTTGGAGGTTGTTGAGATATTATTCTGGGACATTCTGACAGATGAATATGCAATAGAGGATTGTTATATAATGATATTTCTCAAAATCAGGTGTAGATTTACTCAAGTACCATAATGAATACAAAACGTGAACATGACAGGGACATAATAAGATAAAAATAACTATTACTGTATGTGTAATAGTTATATAAGTAAAGTATACAGTGTTTTTTTTTTTTCTTTTTTTTAATTACAATGACATTAAACTCACTTATATTGATTTATGAGACATCTTTTATTTATTTTCTAAAACTACACCCGTCATTCTGTCCATATCCGTCTGTGATTGGTCAGCAGTAAATGTCGGCGAATGTCGAAATTGATTTATTCCTTTCTAAATATTTCATGAATATTACATATCAATGTTGCCAGATATGAAGTCAGTATGATCACATTTTAATTGTGCTGATGATTTGAATTTGGATTTATTCACAATTTCAAAAGGATCTAAAAAAGTTATAAAGCTGAAAAAAAAAACTTAATAAAAAGCTGACATTTTTAAACTCAGTCGTAAAAATATACTTTCTTTTACCATAAGACACATTTGTAAAGTTCAGTTCCATCAAAGGTCCCTCTTGTTGAAATGCCAGTAAAGATATACTTATGATACTTATGATATTTTTGGATGGGAGACCACTGGAAACATCAGGGTCTGGTGCAGAATGCCGTTGTGTCCGTAGGCAAGACACTTCCCCCTCCTTGGACGGCCCTGGACCACACCAGTGTAAGACGATAATCACACTTCACTGCGGCGTGTCGGACAGTCGCACACAGAGATGGTCACGGTTCAGAGGAGGTCGCGAGTCCATGAAAGAGACGTGTGCACAGTGGCGAGGGCCTTTATCGCTGCTTGCGGCTTTAAGATTTTATTATTGCTGCTTTGAAAACAACATGTTATTATCGTATCTGTCCTTGTTTTGTTCATTTTAAAACATAATATTTAACAGTTTTAGCATGTTTAGCTTAGCATGAGCGAAATGTTGATAAGTGAAGACCTGAATCCACTGTTTCTAGTCATTTTTTGGCAAGTTTAGTACAAACTAGGTAAATTTGCAGCTTTCTGCTCAAAAACAGTCAGAAACTGAGTGTGTGCTGGCTCCAGTGGCTCTGCAATTTCAAGTACTACATGACATCACACAGAACTGCCTTCATTATTGCCAGGTGTTACACCTGGCTGCAGGGGCGGAGTTTGAAGAAGTTTGTGGATACCTGTTAGACCAATCACACTGTTCCTTGTATATTATGTTGAGACCCCGCCCCTCCCCCTCCTTCACTCTTTTCGTAAGTCGTCGGACTCCGCCCCTCCTCCCTCTTCACTCTTTTCTTTACTTCTCCAGACCCCTCCTCCCCCTTCACTCCTTCCTTTAGTCCTACAGACTCCGCCCCTCCTCTAGTTCTAGTCCTCCAGACTCCGCCCCTCCTCCCTCTTCACTCTTTTCTTTACTTCTCCAGACCCCGCCCCTCCTCCCCCTTCACTCCTTCCTTTAGTCCTCCAGACTCCGCCCCTCCTCTAGTTCTAGTCCTCCAGACTCCACCCCTCCTCCTCCTTCACTCTTTTCTTTCGTCGTCCAGGCACCGCCCAGTTTAGCAGCTCTCTTTGAAATGTGGTTGTGGGCGGAGTTTAGGGTTTTAGTTCCCCTCCCTGTTTTCTACCTGCACTTTCACACTGTATATATTATGATAATTCTAGTTCTTCTTTGAGCTCCTGCGTGTTTGCTTATAGGTCTCACCTGTCCGACTGCATCCACGTCTGCGCTTGTGGTTCGCTCTTTTGACCCGGGCGATAATAGCGTTCACCCGCGACAGGTAGAATTAGCATACAGAGTGGCTCGGCTATATTTTTATATTTATTATTTTGAGAAATGTTTTCAGAGCATTGATAGGGGCTTTTGTAGGGGCTGTACAAGAGCAGGTTAAATTTAGATGTTGTCTTGGCCTTTAGCGGAGAAGGCTTTGCACCTGTCACAGAGCGAGAGCTAACAATAATGGAAACAATAGGTTAAAAAAAAAAGAGTACAGCTGTAATATTTCTTCCTACAGGTTTAATGTCGCAATACGTGACTTTTCTGGTGGAGAGTCACCTGCTCAAAAACATGCAAGATGGATTAGTTAAAAGCCAGACTGTGGTGCCTTAATAACAAGCAAAAGAATATCTTGAGTTGCGTGACATTGTTGGCCAGATGCTTTATTTTATTGAACTGGAAAAACAAAAAAAAACCCAACTCACCAAAAACGTCTGAGAGACATAATGTAATACAACTAGAAAAAATTAAATTATTATCGAGAAACAAACAAGAGCTTTTTATACCATCTGGCAGCCTTTTATTGATTATTTTAATAACAGATAAACTTTGAGACAGTCCTCCGATGTGTATAAATGTATAAATATGTGTATATATTTGTATGTGTATGTATATATGTATGTATAGTGTATATGCAGGTAGTAATTTTTTTAATATTTATTATTTTATTTTGTATTATTTTTAATTATTTTTTTTATTATTTTTTTGTTTTTTTTGTTTTTGTTCTATATTTTAAAAATCTAATAAAATTGTTTAAAAATAAAAAATCAAAAAGCATTACTGTAGAACATTACAGGTAAAGCAGTGGAGACAAGCCTGTAATGGACCCCAACCAGAAAATTCCATAGTTGACATTTAAAGCCCCAGTAACTTTTTAGCCAAAACTTGACCCAAACATTAGCTTTTTTTTAATTTTTTTTTTTTTTTTATTGTCTATGTTTTTTATTGCAAAAAAATGTGACAAACAGGTGTCCTTTCTCAGAGCTTGCATCTACACAAACCTGACTCTTATTTAGCCTGGAGGAGGGCCTGCTCCTGCTTGTTTCTATGGAAATGTTGTTCCTTTGGCTATAATATTCCACTGTATGGCATAAAACATATCTACCTCCATGGTGAATGCTCTGAAGTATCGTTTTAAAGTCTGTGCTGATTTTACTTAAAACGTAAAAAAAAAACACAGTTCATTTTAAACGGTTTGATCCAAAGTTATTCCTCACTTTTACCTCATATATCCCAAGCATTATTCACAGTGATGAGTTTATAAGAGTTTTTCACAACTCGCAGAGACTAGAGCGTAGTTTCACCGTGACAGTAAAGCAACAACTAGCATGCTAACACGCACTTCGGACAATAAAATGATTTCTAATTAGATGCAGACGGCACACAGTGGACTTGGTTTGACCTCAAGAGCTGCTTATACAATATATTTGCTCTGGGGTAAGACAAAATTTGGTGGAAAAAATAAAGTACCGGCACTTTAACTTTCTATCTCCATGGAAACATGCAGGTGACAGCAGAAAATACATAGTGTTGCATTAACAAATAATCTACATACCGTACTACATACCATAGGAGACGATCAGCCTGTAAAATTAAGTAAGTAAATTAAATTAAAAAGTGAAAGCACTGTAATAAGAACGTCGGTCTGCTGTTCTTTCTGCGTCTCGTTCACACCCACACGAGCGCGCTGACATTATTAAGTCTGCAAAGGAGATCTGTCTCATCAACGTAATATGTAACTAGTGCGGCGACACCTCACAAGTGCTGGAGCCGGGCCGGGTGTTAGCGTCATTAGGAAGTGTTTAAGTGCACTTACCATTAGCGACCGCTGCATACGGGAGGTGTGCGTGAGGTGACGAGAGCCGCTCCGATGTTGGCGATCACCAAACGCCTTTGTAAAGAGCTGTGAGGTTTCAGAGTGTCAGAAGAGCTGCTGTTCTTAAGTTGAAGTACTGTGAGCGAGTTTGTACTATACTCAAAGGGTCCATGTTATTGCTAATCTGACGTTGAGCTGTTGACCATCTTATCTTGTTTTTTCCCCCCTAAACCAGGTATGCCCAAACTGTGGCCCAGGGGCGAAATGCGGCCCTCAGACCAATTTTTCTCGGCCCTCAAGCTTCCAGGTGAACTGTATTGGCGACCAGTCTATGGCCCTAAATCGCCCCTCAGCTTTATCTGTGTTTTTATATGTGGCTCTTAATGAGAAAAGTTTGGACACCCCTGCACTAAACACGGCGTTTCACCTGCAAATGTCTCGGCTAGCAGCAATAACAGAAGTTTTCTATGCACAGATTGTATTTGGAGTGATTCGTGCAAGTTTGAGCGATCTTTACTCACCCATTTGCCGATCAATCCCCAATCACCTGCATGCGTCCACTGCTTACTTACTTACTTACTTCCTTCTCCAATTTTATTTCTTAATTGATGATACATGTAGGATTCGGCGGCGTTGTGTAGTACTTTTGGTATAAATAAAGTGCGTGATCCACAGGAGGGACTGACTCTTTGTTGCAATGATGTTTACGGTGACGTCTGCTCCTATTGGGCGTTTTCTAACATGGAAATCAGTGCACTTGTTTCTTTTATTAAGTCATTTTAGATGAATATTGTAATTTAAAATGTTCAAATTCTAACATAACAAGCTATAGAGCAAACACAAGCACAATATGTCTGCTTTAAGAATGATCCAGGCTTAGCAAATGGGAATTGGAAGTGAAAATTAGTATTTTTGCTATAACCTTTAACTTTTAGCTCCGCCTACTTAGTCCTTTCTGCCGCTTTCCTGCACAATGACACAGAAACTGTCTGGGATAGTGCCATGTGGTTGTGTCCCTACAGTTCTCGTATCTCTGCCTACTATTTGATTTTTTTTCTCGAAAATGCACCATGACAGAAAATCGAGTGTCTGTGTTAGTGTCAAGCAAGTCCAATGATTCTTAGTAGCGATGTGCGTGATAGTTCTAGCTCCTATATTACGCAAAACTGACTCTTGTGAGCTTTAAGCAGTGTTATAATGCTGTTACGTCATCAAGAACATACCTGGAGTTGTGTTTTGTTTCATTCACACATGTCTGAGTAAGCTCAAAATGCTCTGTTCCACCTTGTGATGTCAGTCAGTGCTAGTTTTCAAGTTAACAGCTACGTTTTACCTTTTAGTTCTGTAGAATTTGACGATTCCGGGTCTGAAATCATCCAAATGATTCTATTCTATGAAGGTGTATGGAGTTTGAAAGGACAATGGAGCACTTCCTGTATCACCACATGACATCACGAGGTGGAACAGAGAGTTTTGTTTGAAAGAAAAGAGTTATGGCTGACATTGTTACTGCTATAGTTCGAATATGTGTATAACTCTACATACATTTTAACAAAAGACACGTTTCTTTGTCGTGCGCTGGGTTACTTCAACACATGTACAGGACGCGATGTTTACGTCTCCGCCGCGGCTGACATAAATCCAGTGGAGCACAATTACAAGCATATGCCATGTAGCGTACGGGCGTGATATGAAAAGTATCTGAAGGCACAGACAGGCAGAGCGGCGGAGATACACAGCTCCAGACATAATCGCAGTAATGGGACGAGCTCGGGAGGGAAGATAAGACACCATATGTATATATATATATATATATATATATATATAGTGTATGTATAGGAGAGAGGGGGTATAAGTTGAAGGAGATGAGCGACTGTCGGCACAAAATGGCGGCTGGATAGGTTGCGTTCACGTGATATCATAATTTTAGTTGTGTAAAATGGAGCTGGAGACAGGACTATGGTGGAACTGTCAGATTTCAGACTTATTGACCTGGTTTATGGTTAATATCTCTGTCATTACTGGGCCTATCCATGTGGAATAGAAACTAGCATAAAGTGAATTGTGATGGCGATTAAAGGGCCTATATTATGCTACTTTCTGACTTGTTATAATGTCGTTTCCTCATCAGAAATATACCTGGAGTTGTGTTTTTTTCTTAATTCACACATTTAACACACAAACCTGCAACTCCACACACCTTCACTAGAATCATTTGGATGATTTCAGCTCTGGAATCGCCAATATCTACTAAATAAAAAGGTAAAAGGAGCTGTTAACTTGAAAACTACCACTTCATGACATCACAAGGTGGAACAGAGCGTTTTGAGAGTTGGAGATGAAAACAGACTAAATCAATACGAAATATCCAAAGTTACGTTAATCCTTTTACCTAGTGTGCTTGTTTCTTCCCTATAGTTATAATCTGTTACAATTTGGACATTTTAAAGCGTAATAGTGATCAAAAACGACTTAATAAAAGAAACACATCAGAAAACTGTGGAGCTGACGTTGGCGTAAACCTCGTCACGAAAAAGAGTCGGTCCTTCTGATGGATAGCTGCACATCACACTAGCGAGTAGCAGCTTTTTTTTCACCAAAATGACCATGTGACGCTGCCAAATTCTGAGCGTGTCACAGATTAACAAAATAAAACTGCAGAACGAAGTAACAATGGGTGGTGAAAACTGGACTTGCCTTGAAAATAAGCGATTAAAGATTGCGTCGTGCACGAATCACTCCAAATACGACTTCAGGTGAGCGGTTCTGTAACTATAAGTATCGATACAAGAGATCTGCCATGATAAACTGATATATTCTGATCGTATCCCCTTGGTAGTCACATGTCTGTATCCCTGTGACGCACACCACACTTCTGCGCTGCACTCGCTGTCGTCTCCTCGCACATTTCCTGTAGTCGGTTTGAACAGTGCAGTCTGTCTGAAAGTGTGGATAGAATCTTATGTTTGGAGTAAATATAGAAAGGTGCAGTGCTGTGTTACCTGCCGCCCACACACCATCAGGGCACAGAGTCTTTACTCGAGGCTGCCAGCTCTGCTCCATTGACAAAACATTCCCACGATACAACAACACACACTTTTGGAGCTTTGAAAAACTCTGTAGCCAACTTTTTGCGTGGTGTAGAAGTAGAGAAAACTTTTTACCAAATTGTACTTTTTGGAGTGTAGTTTTCAGACTTCATACTATGACGGTGTGAGTCATATATTGTACTACAGTGTAACAGTACTCTTACTTGAGTCATATATTGTACAGTATAACAGTACTCCTACTTGAGTCATATATTGTACAGTATAACAGTACCCTTACTTGAGTCATATATCGTACTACAGTGTAACAGTACTCTTACTTGAGTCATATATAGTACTACAATGTAACAGTACTCTTACTTGAGTCATATATTGTACTACAGTGTAACAGTACTCCTACTTGAGTCATATATTGTAGTACAGTGTAACAGTACTCTTACTCGAGTCATATATTGTACTACAGTGTAACAGTACTCTTACTTGAGTCATATATTGTACAGTGTAACAGTACTCTTACTTGAGTCATATATTGTACTACAGTGTAACAGTACTCTTACTTGAGTCATATATTGTGCAGTATAACAGTACTCTTACTCGAGTCATATATCGTACTACAGTGTAACAGTACTCTTACTTGAGTCATATATTGTACTACAGTGTAACAGTACTCTTACTTGAGTCATATATTGTAGTACAGTGTAACAGTACTCTTACTTGAGTCATATATTGTACTACAGTGTAACAGTACTCTTACTTGAGTCATATATTGTAGTACAGTGTAACAGTACTCTTACTTGAGTCATATATTGTACTACAGTGTAACAGTACTCTTACTTGAGTCATATATTGTAGTACAGTGGTAAACAGTACTCTTACTTGAGTCATATATTGTACTACAGTGTAACAGTACTCTTACTTGAGTCATATATGTGTAGTACAATGTAACAGTACTCTTACTTGAGTCATATATTGTACTACAGTGTAACAGTACTCTTACTTGAGTCATATATTGTAGTACAGTGTAACAGTACTCTTACTTGAGTCATATATTGTGCAGTATAACAGTACTCTTACTTGAGTCATATATTGTACTACAGTGTAACAGTACTCTTACTTGAGTCACATATTGTGCAGTATGACAGTACTCTTACTTGAGTCATATATTGTGCAGTATAACAGTACTCTTACTTGAGTCATATATTGTGCAGTATAACAGTACTCTTACTTGAGTCATATATTGTACTACAGTGTAACAGTACTCTTACTTGAGTCACATATTATGCAGTATAACAGTACTCTTACTTGAGTCATATATTGTAGTACAGTGTAACAGTACTCTTACTTGAGTCATATATTGTGCAGTATAACAGTACTCTTACTTGAGTCATATATTGTACTACAGTGTAACAGTACTCTTACTTGAGTCATATATTGTGCAGTATAACAGTACTCTTACTTGAGTCATATATTGTAGTACAGTGTAACAGTACTCTTACTTGAGTCATATATTGTACTACAGTGTAACAGTACTCTTACTTGAGTCATATATTGTGCAGTGTAACAGTACTCTTACGTAAAAGCTGTGGTTCGTCTTCCCACTGTGAGTCAACAAGTAACTTAAACTTTATGATGACACTATTAACATTTTTTTTCTGTATTTCATGATGCTCAAAACACTTTACAGTGGATTCTTCATTCACTCCTCACTCGGTGATGGTAAGTCACTATTGTAGCCACATCTGCCCTAGGGCAGACTAAAGGAAAGGCCCCCTGACCACCAGCCCTCACACACAGACACCACTTTCATACTAGGCAATGCGAGTGAAGTGTCTTGCCAAAGGACACAATGACAGTTTTTGTGACTTTTTGGAGATGGCTTATTAAAGTTAAAGTTCAAATTAAAACCATACTCCATAGAGATAGCTGTTTGATGCCATACTGTGTAGGATTATAGCCAAAGGAGCAAGATTTCCAAGGAAACAAGCAGGATGAAGCCCTCCCCCAGCCCAAATATGAGTCAGGTTTGTGGAGATGCAAGCCTCACGCAGAAAGGATGCATGTTTTTATATAGTTTTTTTGTATTTTTGTCTCAGAGGTTAGATGTTATGACTTTAAGTGTCGGCTTTGGGGTTTGACTGGAGTTGTCATGAAGTGCTGAAGTATGTGTCCATCTCCAGTTCAACCAGGTGGAGACCTCTGCACCAGAAATGTTACAAAGTGCACCTTTAAAGCCACACCATGTAACTGTTTTTCATTTTTGGTTGTTTTTACTGCACTGAAAAATGCGTCCTTACTGAGTGGGCTTGCATCTCCACAAACCTGATTTTTACTGGGCCTGGAAGATGGGCCTCGACGCTTGTTTCCATGGAAATGTTGTTCCTTTGGCAATAATATTCCCCAGTATAGCATGGTGACTTATGCAGTAGAATTTTTGATTTTGCTGTGACGTACTGGGATGTGCTAAACAAGTTTTTTCTTTTTTTTTTTTTTTTGTGGAAAATAGATTGCAGTCAAATTTCAAACGTGCCTTATTGCACTCCTCGGGCGGTACGATCCCATAAGCCTGATGCATTTGGCAGAGCAGACATTTTGTGCCGATTCATGTTTGGCTAAGCGTGACTCACCACCTCCGAGCGTTGTCATCTCCTGGCACTCCCTCGTGTCACGCTGAACAAAGGGCTTTTTCGTGCGGGTGCTTGGGTCCTAATGGTTTTCACTTATTTCGGTTCAAAATATGGAATAGAAATGACATCTGAGGTAGTACATTTTTGAGATTGATGAGAAACAATTGTCCCTCTGCATTTGACCCAACTTAGTACTTGAAGGTAATACTGCTGCTGCTTTTGTGTCCTTGGGTAAGACTTTGAATGGCAAAAAATATTTCAGTAAAACAATTTATTATTATTATTATTATTATTATTATTATTATTATCTTTATTTATTTTTATTTTATTTTATTATTATTACTTGACAAAATACATTATTTTCTAACTACACCATTTAACTTTTTGCTTGTCTTCAGATGTTATAGCGTTGTTTGAAATGTTACGCAGTATGGCATTAAACATATATATCTTGCATTGCTTATTTATGTTTTTTTATTTTTTTTATTTCAGGGATTCTTGTTGCTAATGAAATAAATATTTGGCCCTGTGGCGTTACCTACTGGTCTGTGTGGAAATAGCCAAGTGTAATGCCACACTGCAAAACATTCCAGACAAAGTGTCATCTCCATAGAAACAGTTATAGTTACATAAAGTCCTATATTACGCAAAACTGACTCTTATGAGCTTTACGCCATGTTAAAATGCTGTTACCTCCTCAAAAACAGACCTGGGCTTGTGTTTTGTTTCATTCACACATGATTGAACAACCTTTTATTATTAGTCTCTTTACATCTCCAAACCTCAAAATTCTCTGTACCACCTTGTGATGTCATGAAGTGGTACTTTTCAAGTTAACAGCTCCTTTTACCTTTAGTTCAATAGAGATTGACAATTCCATGGCTGAAATCATCCAAATGATTCTAGTGAAGGTGTATGGAGTTTAGAAACACAATGGAGCACTTCCTGTATTACCACATGATGACATCACAAGGTGGAGTGTTTTCGGTTTGGGAGAAAAACTCAGCCGAAATATGCAGAGTTTGTGCGTTAAATATGTGTGAATGAAAAAACAACAACAACACAACTCCACATAAGTTTTTGATGAAGAAACAACTTTAAAACATAGATCAGAAAACAGCGTAATATGGCTCCTTTAAATATTTCAACATATATTTTGCAGCGTCTTATTTCATTTTATCGACTGGGTCCATTTCACACTTTACTTCCTCACATAAAATCTCATTGCGTCTTGTCAGGGACTGGATTAGCGCTGTGATGGAGCATAATTAGCTTCAGATTTTCATTTTTGGAAACGATTCCAACTTTTTAGCCGATTTGGGCCGACAGCGGGACCATTGGGGGGTAGAATTTGGGAAGTGTTTGTGCGTTGACCCACAAAGCACAGGTCAGCAGTATTGGCTTAGGCACACAGGAACAAAGTGTCCCTATTCACCCGGGACAATCCCAGTTTTGAGCCATTTGTCCCATATCCCAGTAGATTGATCCAAAACCGCAAATTTGTCCCAGTTTTATTCAAGAAATGTCCCAGGCTTCCATCTTTGGACCAGTCTGATCCCTGACAACAGTAAAGAAGGGAATATATTGTGATTTATTTCGCTAAAACACAGAAAATCGAGCTTTCAAATGACCATAATCCAAAAAATGCACCGACAGAAGTCCCTCAGATTATGAGATTATTGGAGAATGGACAATGATACGCTCTTTTCACAAATGTAATTATCCCAACCATAACAACCCGGGTGTGTCCCAGTTTTGAAATTTGAAAATCTGGCCACCCTATTTTAAATTAAACACGTAACCATGATCCACACGCATAGTTTAGTCGACTTTTAAAAATGTTCACTTCGGTACGCAGACCCTTGATATGATTTTGAACAAAAATGTCAATCTACATCCACATTTGTTTGGCCACACCGCAAAAATTAGTTGTAGAGTTGTCCCTTGATATATCGCGGTTCACCTTTCACTGCCTCACTGTTTCGCTGATTTTTTTGTACAATTTTACATGCTTTTTTACAGTGAATGGATGTGCATTGTTTTCTGCGTCCTGTGACTCTTAAGTGTGACTCTTAAGTGCTGTATGTTTGCAAGTTTTCTCCCCGACAAAACCCACAATGTCGATGAAACGTTCTGCACCGACAAAGGCGCCTACGAAGGTTTGAATTTTGAGAGTGTTAAAACGAGAGAGAAATGTGAGAAAATGTTAATGTCCGTCTGAGAAAAGTGTATAAAGTGTGTGGTGAGGGGTTTTACTACTTGCTACTACTACTACTACTGACTACTTCGCGGATTTCGCCTATTGCAGGTTATTTTTAGAACGTAACCCCCACGATAAAAGAGGGAGCACTGTAATTCAAGGAAGTTTGTTGGACTCGTTCTTTATGTGACCCTGAGCAAAAAGTTCAACAGGGACCACATCCTATCTCCAGTGTTTGAATCAAAATATGCATATGTCCAAAATCCAGACCTCGTACTTTAACAAACTTGTCCCTGGGTTTCTATCCGACGGACATATTCGGGATCAAAAGTTGTTAAAAGAATTAAAATGAGTCTCAGGGTCTTTTTCAACTTTTTTAAAGTCTCTGGACCTGATTTTACTGTGTTAAAAACATGAAAAACAGAACTAGTTCAAACTAATTGGTCCAAAGTTATCCCCCACTAACCTCACGCATTCTGAACATCCTGATTACTCACCATGATGAGTTTATAAGTGATTATCACAACTTTTCGAGATCAAAGCGGAGATTTGCTGTGACGGTAAAGCCGACAACAACTAGTACGCTATGCTAACATGCGTACTTCCTGATTATCGGACAATAAAACGGTTTATAATTAGATGTGGGTGACATACTTCAACCTTTGACCTCAAGAGCTGCTTATATGTTAAATGGTCACGTTTTTATCAAGAAACCACTCACCTATTCACGGATACATTCATACACCAGGTGAGTTAAGTGTCTTTCCCAAGTACACAACAACAGCATTCATCTGTGGGAGCTGGAATCGCACCGCCAACCTGTGGGCCAGTAGATAAACGCTCCAACAACCGAGCTACTATCGCCCGAGCCAATTTATCTGCACTGGGGCTCGAGATACATTTTACACAAATACATGGGGAAAAAAATCAGGTACAGAGACTTTAATTTACCAGAAAACATTCAAATTGACAAATCCAATCTACCTGCCACGTCCACACACGCACAAACGCACCCACGCACACACATTAACACTCGATACTGCCTCCGTACGCCTGGTTGCTATCGTGCATCTCCATTAATGCTCATGTGAAATGCCGTAGATATGAAAACACAGGTATGTTCCAGGTCCCGGCACATGTTTCCTCGCTCCAGTGAAGTGTGCAATGAGCTGCCTACTGGATCAATACTGTAATTACCCCATAGAATGTCGTAGGAAGGCTGCGGGCATGTCTCGCCTCACAACTGGAAGTATATTTAGCAGTAGAGCGCAGTGCCATTTGTGGGTAGGGAAGCAGACTAGTCGATAATAATTAATATCACTTTTTATAATGATGTATGCTACTGTGCGCTACTTCAGTACTGTATGTGATTATAATTATGCATCTAGAAATCATGTGAGTTACAAGTGGCAGCTCTACAGATGTGTAAATGGTCACATTTTTATATAGCGCTCACTCAAAGCGCTTTACATCAACGACCCGCTCACCCGTTCTCCCTCATACATTCAAATACCAGGCGAGTTAAGCGTCTTGCCCAAGGACACAACAACAGCATTTATTTGCGTGAGCTGGAATCTCACCGCCAACCTGTGGGTCAGCGGATCTGACCGCTCAACCAATAAAGTTTATGTCGAGAGTGGGATTCGAACCGCCAACCTTCGGATCAGTGGACAAACACTCTACCTACACTACCTCCTTGTTTCCGTGGAAATGCTGTTCCTTCGGCCATAATATTCCACATTAAACATACCTATCACCTACCCCTACCTAACTTTACTTTATCTTGTTTCCATGGAATTTACAGAAAGTTGCGCAGTGTTACTTTAAGCGCAAACATGACCAGAACAGTGAATTCAAAACCAAAAAATGTGAGTTTTTCGCTACAACTCTCCACAACTTACGTCTTAATATGTTTCATCCATCTAGCCATCTTCAAACGAACTCAACACTCGCTAGCCTGCGCCTAAGCTAACCGGATTTGGGACACTTTAGCATCTCCATTTGCATCGTGGGTGTCCTCTGCCTTGATCTCCCGCCAGGCCCCGTCTCTCTCTCTCTATTTTTCACATTTTCATATCCACCTTCGCTGTTTATTTATTGATTCATATTTTTTCTACCCAAACGGAGCCCGTAGCACTTCCTTAGATTCTGAGCCGCGTTTCGTTAGCGCTTGTTGTGATGGTGATTAGAGGTAATGCTGAGATCGATGTGTGAAGGCTTTAACAATAAGAAGAAGAAGAAGAAGAACAAAAGTGCTGGTCATGTTGTGCATTGATCTAAATTCAATGATTTCTTAGCATGTAGATAGTGTGAAGGTTTAAATGAGGCTAAAACAATAGCTGTTAGATGAGATATATTTTTGCAGGTTGAAATTACCATACCGAAAAAGCACAAAATACTCTATCTTGATATGAGTCATTTTAAATAAAGATCCATCCATTCATCCTAAGCAGCAATCTAAACAGGGAGTCCCAGACTTCCCTCACCCCAGACTTCCCCCAGCTCCTCAGGTGGGACCACAAGTCATTCCCGGGCCAACCGACATAGTCCACCCAGCGTGTCCTGGGTCTACCCAGGTCTGTCTCCTCATAGTACATGCCCAGAGCATTTCCCAAGAGAATCGTTTTTAACTAAAGATCCACTATGTAACATTTTCTAGGATGGTCCGCCACCTGCTTGTCTCCATGGAGATAGTATTGCTATGCCCAGATTATTCCACAGTATAGCAGTAAACTTATCTATCTGAAAATCAGGTAGCACCACCAAGCCAAGTTACAGAAGTGCTTTTTTATTTTTTTCACTAAATTAAATTGTTCCAAATATAAATTTTATTATTATTATTATTATTATTATTATTATTATTATTATTATTATTTTACTGTTTTGTTTTTTTTAATCTATTTGAAATACCTTATTCCAGTGCCGATTTTATGTATTTATTTTTTTAATTTTTTACCTTGAAACAAACACACAATATATCTAATTATAAATATCTACATAATTTACAATGTGTCAAGGTTATTTTCACTTGAGATATTCTACCCTCCATATACTACTTTCCCCTTCCCCCGTTCCTCCCTGTATATACTGTAGCTTTAATCTAAATTCTATGTAAAGCCGCCATTGCCTTGAAGCTCGACTTAGCATTCCGATAGCGTTTCCGTCCGGATTCCCCCGCTCCCACTGGGATCTTCGGTCCCTGAGGGCGCAGGGAAAACCAGGATTCTCCTCCTCTGCTGCTGTATTATGTAACAGAGCCTTATGGACTCAGCCATGACTACAGCAATGCTTCAGTGTAGCTTCATTATGAAACAGCTACAGTCGGTTAGCATGTTAGCATAATATTAGCATCCACTGCAGCAAAGTGTGTGGTCAGCTTTTGGAAATGGGGTTTAAATAGTTTACAATATGTTCTAAAATATAATGGCTATAAAGGAAATTGCTTAAACAAAGGGAATCATTTGCTTTGACACATGTTTTTTTTTTTTTTTTTTTTTTTTTTTACATTATGTGACAATACAAATGCGCCGTAGCTGATGCCTTTCCTGGGGACACAACAATACATTTCACAAAAACACGCCATGCTCTCAAAAATCTATATATTGTTCTATTTTCTTTTAAGGAGACGCATTATGCAAAATAATTTCCAGCAATATCGTGGAAATATAAATTTATGTAATAAGACTTGAGTTTCCTATAGTTACTTGGAGGAATAAATAACAGCTACATAACACATTTAATCAGTTTTGGCTCAGTTTACTTTTTGTTTTAATTTTGTTTTCAGTTTCGGCACTGCCATCGGTTGATATCGAGTATCGACAGATGATATAGTATCGAAATCGGTATCGGAATTGAAAAAAGCTGGATCGGTACATCCCTAGTAAAAAGCATAGCATGTCATCTTTAAAGGTCCCATATTACACAAAATCGAGTCTTGGGAGGTTTAATTCATGTTATGATCAAACTCAAAAACATGTCTACATCTCCAAAGCTCAAAATGCTCTGTTCCACCTTGTGATGTCATGAAGTGGTAGTTTTCAAATTAACAGCTACTTTTTATCTTTACCGAAATGATCCAAATGATTCTAGTGACGTCTTCTCTCCATTGTCTGGTTTCTGACCCGGCTCCATTCTCTGTTTGCAGGACTTTGACGACTTCATCTTCGCCTTCTTCGCGATCGAGATGGTGATCAAGATGGTGGCTCTCGGTATTTTTGGGAAAAAGTGTTACCTAGGCGACACGTGGAACCGGCTGGACTTCTTTATCGTGCTGGCCGGGTGAGTCCGAAATCACTCCGACATACATATAAAATCCACTATCGCGCTGTGAAACTAAAAGTCTAATTTACGGTGAATTATGGGCAGCTGCAGTCGCCAGAATTTTACCCTCTCTAAGTACTGTGGAACATTAAAAACAGTTACATTCATTTGCGTTCTTATAATAAACGCAGAAACACTATAATTAAGACTGAAGAAAAGTTGATTAAATTGAACATCCTGGCAGCAGAGTTGGTATTTTGTCACCATAGAAACATTAAAACTGTAAATTGAACTGAAAAAAACATAAAATTTACTCGTGAGTAGATTAAATTGAAGTACTAAAAACAATTGTAGGGTCAAGTTTAGTACTTACATTCACCGCTTTATGTTCTCACGTTTTTTATTAGAAAATTTGGCTGAGATTTGAGGCTGTGGTGGAAAAAGTACTGCAAATTTGTACTCAAGTAAAAGTAGCACGGCTGCATGGCTACAATCTACTCAATTACAAGTACTGCAGCCAAAAATTGTACTTAAGTAAAAAGTACTAATAATAATACTGCTCAAAGTACTAGTTACTTTTGAACCGAATCTTTTGCAGCATTTTAGGTCAGTATATATACCGGACTATAAGTTGCACTTTTTTTCATAGTTTGGCTGGGGGTGCGACTTATACTCAGATGCGATTTACATATATGGAAAAAATATGTTTTTTTTCTTCATTATTATGCATTTTTTGGTGGTGCGACTTATACTTTGACGTATACTTTCTCAAACCGTGGTACCTGGGCTGATTTTGTCTTCTTCAATTCTGGTTTTCTTGTGCTTTGTTCCATTTTTTGTCCTTCTTTGGGTTAGACATATTTTAAATCTGCTGAAGTCATTCTGTAAATGTATTATAGATCAGGTTTTGACCTGGTTTAGACTTGGACAGTCCTATTTTAGAGTCATTTTCAAAAGTGGTACTTGGTATGAAAAGTTTGCTAAATATCCAAAGTAAGTAAATGCACAAATGTTGAACCTGATCATTTCTATTAGAGAGTACACCTAAGAACGCTCTATAGAAAACAAAAAAATCAGCATCTACAAATAGACATAGCTAACCTGCTAGCCGCTGGATTCCAAATAGAAAGTGATCATGGGCGCGCATCCGGCTCCATCGACTCTGGCTCCAATTCACTTTCTATTGAAAAACTCTCACCCTTCTCTTTGTAACTGCTGTCGTCAGGCTTCAGTGTCATTAGCTCCTCCCTTCACATAGATATAAGGCAGTATCCTCCAGTAATGACCAGAACTGAAGATGAACAGCGAAACATCTTCACTCCTACAACATTTTGTCCAGGTTTTGACAGATTTGATATTTTTCTTTTACTGTGGATCAGTCCTGGACGACTGAGGGATTACACAGATATTGTCAGGCTCGTCATTTCGCTTTCAGAATGTTCGTATTAACCCGCTCTACGTGTCCTAGTATTTATATTTTGCTAAATTTGTGATGCAGGTGAGAAGGGGCGTTACCTTCCACAGCCTCGCTCCGGATTGGCTCTTTGGTTGCTATGATACTCACCATCGGAATTCCAAACTTTGCTCCAAATTCACCCCTATAACCGCTAGCGTTGATGAGCTTCGTCACACTCACTTAGTCTACTTTTTTATATAGTCTATGTCTGAAACCCAGCGATACAAAGATGCATGATGGACCAGTGGAGGTTGAGTGTTTTGTGTTTAATTCAAAACGAAAAAAAGGAAAATTCAACAGATATATATTTTTGATGCGTAAAGAACATTACATCATGGCTCAAATCCTGTTTTATCTCCCTGCTCACATACACTGTCCCTTTTCCCTGACAGGCTCATAGAGTCTATAGCACCACAGAATTTGATTAAACATGCTGGCTGACACTTCCCGCTGTTTCCTGTCTGACATTCTCATCTGTGCCCGCCCCCCGCCGCGCACCGATACCACCCCCTCCTCCCCCCGGCCTCCGCTGATGCCGCTGTCCACCCAAGGGATCCAGCCATCTCCCTTCTGTCTGCAACACGCCCTTCAAAATAGCACTCTGTCTATCACACGACACAAGGAGGACTGTATAGGTTTGATTAGTTGCGACTTCATTGTTTTGTTTTTTACATTTATATTGACGTCTGGATGGTACAGATTTGATTTCAGTTTATTTTTCAAGTTGAGAAATATCTTCATTGGCAGATTTACTTACTTTTTTCTACTTAAATGCGCTGTAACTGAACTAGTGGTGCGAAGTTTTTCCTATTACCTAGTTTATAAGCTAACAACAACTACCATGCTAACGTGGACTTCCAAATTAGCGGGTAACCAGACTAACCTGGGTCAAATTGATATAAATAGCACTCTGAATAGCACATTAGAGCTCTGGGACGACTCTCATTCAAAGCAAACGGGACCTATCAGGATGTTTAAACAACAAGCTGATTGATGGAAGCTTCACAACAGCAGAACAAGAAAAAATTGTAAAAGAAAAAAGGACTGGACAAAAAAGTTATACTCGAGAAACAAAACAGCTACTCCATAAGAGTGTGTACCAACACTATCGTGAGAGCAGCTCGGGACGCCAATCTGCTGTACATCTCCATCTCAAAGCCACTAACCACTCTTTTGAAGAAAGTGACATACTGACCTTAGCCACAGAAAATAAATGGTTTGAATTTTTGTGGATCATACCTGGACGACTGAGGGATTATAGACAAGCCAAAAAAAAAAGAACATTTGTCAGATCCAAATGAAAGAAAAGCACAAGCATATTACATGTCCACCATTGCACAAAATGCTTCCCTTTCCACCTTTTTTCACAATCTCCTTTGGTCCAATCTCCGACCCACCAGTGGCCAGGTCCTATCGCACCGGCCAGGATGGATTCTTGTGAGCTTCTGAATTCACAAATATTGCGAGAATCCATCTTGCTATGTCGCATATTTTTACCTCAACAGCTGCTTATACAATATACAATACAATATGAACTAGGTCTGTCATGATTATTATATGAACTCATCGCTCAAGATATGTTAGCTGGAACAGTATTTTTTGAGGCTCAATATTTATCATGTGTACATTTTTTTTTGCATTTGGGAGAATATTTTGTGTTTTTTTCTACACTGTGATAAGATTTGAGCTGTAGAGGGTTGAATACATAATGTCTATCACTCATTATAGATACAAACCAATACTAAAGTGTCATTCTGTCTATATTTTCTTCAGCATTTGTTATCGTGGCGAGCCTACTGGAGCAAGACCATAGACTGTATATATAAATGGACATAGCTAACCTGCTAGCAGCTTCATCCCGAATAGAAAGAGCACTTTTCCGGCTCCATCGTCTCTAGCTGGTGATAAAATGTTCGTATTAACCCACTGTACATGATCCTGGTATTTTTATTTCACTATTGTGACCGTAAATCAAGGTATGAACATTATTAACAGACAACTCAGGCGCCATCTTTCCCCGAGGTCACTCCTGCTACGTTAGCAATAGGTTTGATTGACAGCGTTGCTAAGTGCCCACTCCCTGTTTAACCAGTGGCAGAGAGAAGACGCATTACCTTCAACAGCCTGGCTCTGGATTGGCTCGTTGGTTGCTATGATACTCGCGGTCGGAATTCCAAATATGGAAATCGGCTCTGAATTCGCCTCTATAACCGCTAGTCTCGATGAGCTTCATTTGACTGGAGCCGAACGCCCGATGGTGACGTCACACTGCCTTAGTCCACTTCTTTATACAGTCTATGGGCAAGACTCAAATACACAGAATTGTGAAAAGAGGTAGAAACTCATTGCTGTGAATAATTAGGATGGTCTCAATGCAAAATCAGATACAGTTCCTTTAACCCTATAAATTGCCAGCCTTCAGTATAGGACCAGCGTACAACCTCGCCAAAGCCTGCACCTTCATTTGCTCGCGTCGAAAGCACCCCAGTGAAAAAACGGTACATCGCTGAAGAAAATGCTGCGTTCTGATTGGTCGCTTATGTTTTGCGGTAGAGCCAAAAACGACAGAAGGCTGCACTCTGGGAACTCCTTAATGCGTAATAACCAGGCAATAATCTCCCTGTGATTAAAAGATAGAGGAGGGAGTAAACACGTGTGCGCCTTGTCTAACTGTGATGGATCGTTTTGTGAGCACTTGTAAAACCACGAGCCGGGGTAGAATGGGGATCCTTAAAGGGCCCATATTACGCTATTTTCTGATCTATGATATAATGTCGTTTCCTCCTCACAAACAGACCTGGAGCTGTGTTTTGTTTCATTTACACATGTTTAACACACAGTTTTTCTCTCAAACTGAAAACACCCTGTTCCACCTTGTGATGTCATCATGTGGTAATACAGGAAGTGCTCCACTGTGTTTTTAAGCTTTACACCTTCATTTTCATTTGGATGATTTCAGTGCTGGATTTGCCCATCTCTACTGAACTAAAGGTTCTAAAGGTGCTAAAATGAGCTGTTAACTTGAAAACTACCACTTTATTACATCACAAGGTGGAACAGAGCATTTTGAGCTTTGGAGATGTAGACAGACTTATAATAAAGGGTTACTGAGACGTGTGAATGAAACAAAACACTAATCCATGTCTGATTTTGATGAGGTAATAACATGACTAAAAATAATTTATTTTCAATTTTTATGTTTTTATTACACTGAAAAACATAATAACTCAATGCAACTCCACAAATCTGGCTGTTACTTGTTTCCATGGAAATATTGTTGGCATGTTTTTTGTTTTTTTTTTAATAATAAATGGGCAACAGTAGCTCAGTTGGTTGGGTTTCAGTTTCTCCACTGATCCGGCTGGTGGTTTGAATCGAATTTTTCCAACAATATTATTTGAACCTATTTTAGCAACATTCGAATCAACTTTTATCATGACTAGATTGACAAGATTTTCAAAAATTTAAACTGGGACATACTGGGTTGGGGGGTTGCTAACAATAACCTTGAGAAAGAGAAATCAAGAACCTTAAAAAGCGCTTGGCCTGAGTTCCTTCCCTCACCTATGGTCATGAGCTTTAGGTAATGATCAAAAGGATAAGATTGCGGATATAAGTGGTCGAAAAGGGGGTGTCCTGGGGAAGACCCAGGACACGCTGGAGGAACTATGTCTCTCGTCTGGCCTGGGAACGCTTTGGGATCCCACAGGAGTAGCTGGAGGAAGTGTCTGGAGTGGTGGAAGTCTGGGAGTCCCTGCTTAGACTGGTGGTGCCCCCGTGACCCGGCCCCGGATAAGCGGAAGAAAATGGATGCCTGAATGGATGGATGGATAATGCACTTAGCCCATTCTCCACTCACTTGTGAATCAGTTTATAACATGAGAGATTTCTACCATTGCAGCTGAGTGCACATTTTGGCTTTCTGGCAATTTTCCAGAGCAGTTTTCTGTATTTGAACAAAAAACAGATTTACCAATATATTACACTTTTTACTGTCAGCGGGGATCAAATGGGTAAAAAATAGGTGCACCTGGGATATTTCTTGTATAAAACTGGGACAAATCACTGGCTTTGGACATGTCCACTGGCACATGGGACAAATGGCTCAAAACTGGATTTATCCCGAGTGAATAGGGCCGTCTGGTCACCCTAAACATCACCCCAGCACATTACTAACCTGCTGTAGATTTACACGTAACCGGATAGCACCTAGATAAGCTAACAGTTTCACAACTAAAAGGGAAATTGACAGCGCTATTTCAAAAAGTAATTTCCTTAGGCAGGCTAATAGTATTCAGGTCACAGTGCACACTATAGCTAAGTAATATCGCTAACTCAAATGCTAGCTACCCGCTGATGCTAATATGGAATATGGAAATGTCACCTCCATCACAGACTGAAAGGTTATGCATAAGTTATGAATAGGCATATCCTAGTGTGGAAGCTATACCAGTGACAACATAAAAAGATAAGAATATAACCTAAAGCTGTAGTGCGGAACTTTTCTGGTTGTCTCCATGGAGATCTTATTGCTTCGCTTGGAAGCAATAACATAATAGAAAGTTTCATGGTATGACATTAAATATCCATCTGACAGTGATTCATTATAGGTGTTGGTATTGCTTAAAAATACAATAATTCCATCTATGAATAGGGGCGACACTCCACAGAGCTGAACTGTAGCGAGTGGGTGCTTAGCAATGCCTCCGATCCAACCTGTTGCTAACACTAACGGGAGCGACCTCAGGGAAAGAAGGCAACAGATTCTTGAATTATGGACACAACTGCGGAACAAAAATACCAGGATCATGTAGAGCGGGTTAATGTGAACATTTTAAGACCAAAATGACGAGGTTCACTGAGGTAGTTACAGACAGAGGGGCCACGGTTTTCTAATGTAAAGTAAATTGGAGCCAGAGTCAATGGAGCCGGATACATACACACAGTCTATGGGGGCAAGATAATTTTCCCTATTGATTATATTGTACAAAATTTTCACAAATTATGAAACCTGATCATTTGTATTAGTGACTAGACCCAAGAACTCACTGTATTGCAACACACATCTGCATTTGAACAATATTAATTTTAGCTGCCCCCATCTGTATTAAATATGATTGGCCTATAGAATGTTATGATGTCATGCGAAACCCAGCGATAATAGATTAAACGTGTAATCACTCGTCGCTTGTCAGGACACGGGCTGTTTTGATGCCAAGTTTCATCTTTCTATGTTTAAAAAATTTTGGACTCTTCTTCCATTGACGTAATGTGTTTGGATTTTTTAAGGGGGCGCCGCAGTGACAGTGACAGAGTACATAATGAAGTGGTTAGGAGACATGTGTGGGAGTGTATGGTGGGGTAGGGGAAAACAGGGATTCTCGGAGCATTGATGGCTTGAATAAAGGTTGCTCAAACATGTATGAATCAGTTTAAATGCAACTTCGAGAGGGTAAATGAGAAGAGGGGGAAATTGTGACATGATTGAAAGCTCTGAAAAGTCCATTTTGCAGAATAGGTCTAGAAATGTCGTTCCTTTGGCGATAATATTCCACAGTTTGGCATAAACCATATTTATCTCTATGGGGAAAGTTTCAAATGGTAAATAGTCACATTTTCATATAGTATTTTTCCACCTTCTGTCTTCACTTTACATCAAGGAACCGCTCACCCATTCACACACACATTCATACACCAGTGTATGCAGACACTGGGGGTGAGAAGTGCAGTGTCTTGCCCCAAGGACACAACAACAGCATTCATCTGTGGGAGCTGGAATCGCGCCGCCAACCTGTGGGTCAATGGACAAACACTCCCCCAACAAAACCCGAAGTACCAGCTCTAGATAACGATATCCCTTTAAAACAGCGGTGGATGAAGTACTCATTGTACAGATAGCAGAGCAAAATAGTACTCAAATAAAAGTAAAAGCGTCATATGAAAGATTTACCTGTTTAAAGATGTACTTAAAGAGTAAAAAGTAAATATTTGGCAGAGATTATTAGAATTATTAAAGCACATGTGTCAAACTCAAGGCCCGTGTGCCAAATGTGGGCCTCCACTTCATTTTATCTGGGCAGGGTAAATGAAAAGGTGTTATGGTCTTAAAATGTAATTTTTATCAGGATATGCGCGGTTACACATACATATTTTTACATCTGAGCAAATGCTTATGCAGTATTTGTAACTTGAATAAGTAATAAATACAGAAACAGTTAATTAACAAGTTAAAAAGTAGCTCAATTTATTTATCATCTGGCCATTTGACGTCAGCCATTTTGCTGATGTGGCCCTCGGTGAAAATGTCTTCGACACCCCCTGTATTAAAGCATCAAATGTAGGTGATTTTAAGTCATTTGATCAATGTCATATTTTTTTTAGCTGTATTTGTGTATTTGTACATTTGGTTTGCTCAGAGTTGGGACGTTACTTCAGTGTCAGCCTTTGTAGCAGGTCTCAAACAGTAATTTAAAAAAAAACACAAAACTTTTACATTTCAGTCCAGTTTCAAAATGTAGTTGAGTAGAAAATATAGATACCTGCTCTCAAACATAGAACTACACAACTGACTTGAGTAAAATACTGATGCCTAAAAGTCTTACTCAAAAGTGCAGTATTTTACTTCTTGTACCACTGTTTTAAAACTCAACCAAGACATTTACAGGAACGATTTACATTTCAGATGGATTGTAAAAATATCGTCTGATTATTGTTAGTAGAAAAATACTTTGAGATCCATGTTGTCCCATTCCTGTGTAGGTCATTCTTTAATTAATCTACGTGCAATACCACAGTTAAGGTACAAAAATACTAAGTTGTAAATATATTGAAAGGCGGAGTTCAGTACAAGCTCAAAAATACTTGGCGCCGAAGAGTACTGACATAGTACTCAAACACAACGTAATGCCAGCGCTTCCTTATTGGTGCCATTTTAGAACAATAAGAAATTTCTCGTGTGCGCTTCGGGTCCGGCGCTGCGGCGCTGAGACAATGGTAACCACGGTAACGCGGCTTGGATCTGTCCTGGCAACAGTTTGTGCGGAGGATGCTCTGATGAAGTGTGTTTGTTTTTTGCTCCGTTTTCTCCAGTAGGACGTTAATGAGAGCCGAGCCCCCGGTTTTCAGTATCTCCCAATCACCTGACACAGCAGCGGATAGGAGCCCGAGGAACGCTGGAGTTTGTATAGGCAGGATATTATGGGATGAGGTTGCTCGAAATCCAATCTAACTTTATTTATAGAGCACTTTAACTCGGTGGAAAAAGGGCGGTCTACAATTTGATGGTGAAGAGAGAGAAAATCAAGGAGGATCTAAAAAGCCAGGATGGTAATAGGTGTGAAATCACTTATTAGAGGCCTGAATGACTATGCTAAGTAGGACTCAGGCACAGTGGACACTTAGGGTAGACAGTAGACCTAGCCTACAAACAGAAACTGTAATAATAGTTGTTTGTAGTTTCAATGTAGTAAGCCCCTCGATTCAGAAAGATATAAGGCAGTGTTCACCAGTAATCTGACCAGAACTGAAGAAGCAGATTGGATGAGCAACGAAACGGCTTCACGACTATAACGTTTTGTCCAGTTGACAACACAGATAAGATAAAAAAAATATATAAATACATATATATATAAAAAAGAAGTCAATCTTCAAATTTTGAGTCAACATGGAGAAAAGAATCGTTTTGAAAGGGATTTATTCATGACTTTAGGCTTCTTGTTAGAGGACTTTGGGCTATTTAAAACACTGCATAATGCGTTTGACTTGTTAATTACTATGGCAACTGTGCTCATTTTTAATCACTCTCAAACTCATGGACTGCACTGCCATCGGTGCAACACAATGCTAAGACACTTTTTGTTTTGTATAGCACAATTTGCACACAAAATAATGAATTCAAGTGCTTTACAGAATAAAAAAAATACTTTAAAATTGCAACACGACAAATCAAAAGATAAATGATCGTCATAAAATTATTATTAAATTAATATTAAGAGTGCAGAATAAAAACCTTTCAGTCATTTGTACAGCTAAACTCTTCTGAGCCTGGACTTAAAGAGGGGGTATTTTACTTCTATGGGGTATTCACTGCTAACACATTACATATTTAGATCACCATGTTGCCTTTTATTCTTTTGAAAATGCTATATTCGCCCAATTTAATTTTTGAGTGCTTTATCCATGACTTATAGTATAGTAACATCTCTGCTCACAATTTAAAGGTAACTATAAATTGTTCAAGTACAAATGTCTGTTCAAATTCCCTGATTCCCAAGATACACCTCACTCTACATATACAATGCAGAAATGTGAAGTTTCAAGGCAGTTCGAGGTGTGGTCCAAAAACCAAATAGAAGCAAATGCCGCAGCCATCTTGAGTTTTGGTTCATGAAATTGTATTACTTACAGCGTTGTTCCTTCATCAAAACCATGCCTGAAGAGGTTTTAGATGTCATCCATGCATGTTGCAGTATTTTAGCAAGCCCCCAAGCCCTATTAAAACCCTCCTTATAGTTCGCTGTAAGATTCTTTGCAGTGCTCAGCCCACAAGTCCACATCACCCATGGTCCCGTGGTTCTCCATAAAATCACAAAAACATGATACAAAACTGTACACAGCCACTTGACAAACCTGACGCTAGGTGCATTAGTTTCGTTAGCGGGATGCACTCCGAGACTCTGAGCTTCAGAAACGAAATGAAAGCATGGTATAAAACATGTTAAGACGTTGTTTTGGGTGAGTATAGCATTTCCCAAACAATAAAAGGTAACACGGTGATCAACCACTCCTTTGAAGAAAGTGAGGTTCAGATCTTAACAAGAGAAAAGAAATGGTTTGAGAGGGGAGTTAAAGAAGCAATTTTTGTTAGGAAAGACAAGCCTTCCTTAAACAGGAATGGAGGCCTAAGACATAATCTCTCATAGATCTATAATTCCATCCTCAGACTCTAAGCAAACAAGAAGAACAACAGGAGGGCCATTAACGGTTTAATGGCGGGGCGACAGTAGCTCAGTAGGTTGAGTGTTTGTCCACTGATCCGAAGGTTGGCGGTTCAAATCCCGCTCTCTACATGAACATCATTGGTTGAGTGGTTAGATCCACTGACTCAAAGGTTGGCGGTGCAATTCCAGCCCTCACAGATGAATGCTGTCGTTGTGTCCTTGGGCAAGACACTTAACCCACTTCGCCCCCAGTGTCTGCGTACAGCTGGTGTATGAATGTGTGTGTGGATGGGTGACTGGTTCCTTGTTGTAAAGCGCTTTGAGTGCCTTGAAAGGTGGAAAAGCGCTATATAAAGATGTGACCATTTTACCAACGGTTGAATAGGGTTGTTAAGACTGAATCTGGAGACAATAGCTGTTCACATTTTCAGTGTCGTTAGCTCCTCCCTTTAGATAGATACAAGGCAGTGTCCACCAGCAATCTGACTAGAACTGAGGAAGGGGCTTGGATGAGCAGCGAAACGTCTTAGCTCCTACAACAGTTTGTCCAGTTGACGGATTTAAACTTTGTCTTTCGCTATGGATCAGACTGAGCGATTACACAAACATTCCTCCATATCTGTTACTTTCCTTAGCATGTTCAAGTAGCATCCCACGATGAGAGCTACTCTGATTTGAAGGCTTCACCACCTGCCTGTATGAATGTGTGAGCGTGACTGTTTGTGGAGGTGTTAGCGCGCTTATTAGCTGTACATAGCACAGTCTGACATGTTAGCATAGTTAGCACTTTAGATCCAGTACGTTTGCACTACTCATTATCACCATGTAGATCAGCAGGATACCGGAGCAGACAGGATGAGGAGGATAGAAGAAAAAAAAAATGTTTTGAAAATGTTGAAAGTGCAGCTTCACATTATTGATTAGATTTTGAAAACTAGCAAACATATTGTGCTAATTTGACAGATGTAGATGGAGAACATTCAGTACCTAGCTGAAGGATTAGCATGCAGGCTAATGGGGAAAAGTTGAGTAGCTCGTTGTAGAGGGTAACATATTTTGTAGGGTAATGGTGAAAACGGAGTAACAAGATGGAGGATACGCATGCATATTTTGTAGGTTAGTGAGTGTAATTTGAATACCTAGCTGGAGGATAATCCTATACGTTTAGTAGGTTTTTGGGAGAAATTGTGGCCGCTAGCTGAAGAATTAGCATGTAGGCTAATGGGGAAAAGTTGAGTAGCTAGCTGTAGAATTAACCAGCTTTATATGTCAGTGGTAAATGTGAAGCACCTAGCTGATGGGTTCATATTTTGTGCCAGTTAATCGGGGAAAGAGGAGGTGGAGTACCTACCTGAGGGGTTAGCATATTTTGTAGGCTAATGGTAAAAATAGAGTACTGAGATGGAGGATACTCATGCATATTTTGCAGGCTAATGAGTGTAATTTGAATACCTAGTAGGAGGATAATCATGTTTTGTAAGATGTTGGGAGAAATTTGCATAACTAGCTGAAGGATTAGCATGTAGGCTAATGGGAAAAAGTTGGGTAACTAGCTGTAGATTTAGCAAGCTTTCTAAGTCAATGGTAAAAGTGGAGCACCTCGCTGATGGCTTTGCGGTTTGTGTGAATGGGGGAACGGGGAGTACCTACCTGGAGAGTTACCATATTTTGTAGGATAATGGTGAAAATTGTGTAACTAGATAAAGGATACCCAATCATATTTTGTGGGCTAATGGGCTGGAGGATATGTGTTTTGAAGGTCGCTGGGAAAAATGTGAGAACCTAGCTGTAAGATTAGCATGTTTTTAAGATTAATGGGAAAAGTTGAAAACCTAGCTGGTGGATTAGCCTACAAACTTTGAGTACTTAGCTACAAGATTAGCAGGTTTCGTTGACTGATGAGGCAAATTGGAGTATCTAGAGGCCCTACGTGGATGATTAGCATATTTTGTAGGTTAATGGAGTACCTAGCTGGAGAATTGGCTTGTACTGTATAAATCATTTGGTACTTCGCGCCACCATCAGGATTAATTTTTTTATTGCTCATCCTGGTAAGTCATAGCCAATCCAAAGGTAGTATCAATGAAGCCACATTACCACAAAGTGTGTCCTCCGTGAAGGTTAGCGTCGTTTGGTATGAGTACTACAGCTGTGTACAGTATTTTATGAATGAACTGGAGTTGACCGCACAGGAAGTACGAATGACCAATCCCAGAACATGCTGTTTACTGGCTCTTCCTCTGTTTGACTCTGTGACTCTGATGTCACCCTGTTCCCAGCATTCCTAGCATAGCATTTAGGCTAGCACCACACGCAATGTCATGTGGAGTTTTTCAATGTTTTTTTTGGGCTGAAACTACAATATTTGAAGCAGTTTGCGTGTTATTTCTATTCACAGTGAGCAGTGGGAAGCTGATAGTTGTTTTAAAGAAGGGATGTTTTACTTATATGGGGTAGTAACAGCAATCACATAACAGATTTAGATCATCATGTTACCTTTTATTGTTTTAAAAATGCCATATTTGCCAAAAACATTTACTCCCCGCGTTAAGTCACTCCCTCTTGTGAGCGCTATCACAACACAATGCATCCCGCTAATGAAACTACTGCACATCACATCAGGTTGTCAAGTTGCCGTGTACAGTTTTTGAATCATGTTTTTGTATATTTATGGAGAATTGTCATGTGGGAGTATGGGTGACGTAGGCTTGTGAGCTGAGCGCTGCACAGAATCATACAGCTAACCCCAAGGAGGGTTCGAATAGGGCCTGGGAGAGACTGAAAAATACTCAAACATGAATGTTTTTGATGAGAAACAATGTTGTAACGTGGTAGAAAGCTAAAAAAAATGGTTTTGCATAATACCCCCTCTTTAATGAGTATGAAAAGTACATTGTAAAACAAACCAGCAGTGTTTGTTTTTTGCCTAATTTAAATTGTTTCACTCTATGTGGAGACTGATGATGTTCTATACTTCAAAATACAGCTTTCACTTATTTTCCCAAATGTTTCAGGGTAATCTTAGATAAATATGTCTAATAATACAGTGCAGGCAGTACACAATGACCAGTTTATTCTCACAAACTGCTGCTTTTATATAATGCTCTCTGGGCCAAACAAAAACGATTTTATTTTACTTCAAGATACAATTGCAGGTACAGGGCTTTTAAAGGAGGAATATTACCCCAACTATGACCTTTTAACCATGTTACAATGGTTTTCCTTCTGAGTTCTATTTTGAGAGATTCATGCATGTTTGAGCAATCCTGTACTGTCCAAAAACATGTCCATCCATCCATTTACTTCCACTTATCCGGGGCCGGGTCCAGGAGGCGTCTGGGATAGATGCCCAAGCCACCTCAGTTGGCTCCAGCTGGGGTGGCTCAGGCATCTGTCCCTGGACGACTCCCTGGGGAGGTGTTCCGGGCATGTCCCACCGGGAGGAGGCCCAGGACACGCTGGAGGGACAGTGTCTCTTGGCTGGCCTGGGAACAAGGCCTGGCCTAGTGGTCTCACTGGAGGAGCTGAAGGAAGTGTCCGAGAAGTCTGGGAGTCTCTGCTTAGACTGCTGCCCCTGCAACCCGGCCCCAAAAACATGTAAATGGGTAAAATCCTCCAGCTAAGTTAGTCATCTCCAAGCTTAGAAGATGGGCTGCCAGTTGCATTGAAGAACGGGTCAAATGCAGAGGACAAATTTAAATATGAGGATTGTAAAATCATCTTAACCCAGTCATTTCCAAACTAAAGTATGGGTAGGGTAGTATGGGTGGTTTGTCCATATTTTATAAGAACTTTTATCATTCAGCTCTCCCACACTAGTCTAAATGTTGATGCACTCGCTTTAATCTAAACCAAAAACATACAACATATGTATTAGATGTTGCAAGATGTTGACAGCGTTCACAGACGTTTTCTTAAAGTACACTGGAGTTAAAAAAAAGTTTGGGAACCACTACCTTAACCTTAACCTTACATTCTTACCTAACTACCTCATGACTGAGAGCTCAGAAATGTTGTTTGTCCCATCACCTATCTCCATCCACTGTTTTTTTTTCCTTGTGAGTCTTTGATAAATTTAGTCTCCACCTCATGCACATATTGTTCAAAAAGAAAAAAAAAAAACACTATACATTAAAAACTGCTGGTTGCCAGAGTAAAATGCCACTATGAAGCCGCAACGATGAACCATTTTGAATAGTAAGTTCATCGACCCTCTAAGTGGTTTTAGCTCAACATTTAACAAAATATAAAATAATCATCTATGCCTGCGGTAGTTAATGTCTAAATACCAGAAAAAATCATAGTTCTGAGTGTCCAAAAAGCACTATAACATGAAATTGTTTAACATGGCAACCCAGTAAAAACCTCCAAACGCTAATTTATTTAAACACATCTCCTTTAGCTCTGACCGGGTATGGCCCTGTTTTACTCACGTATGCCCATAAAACGGCCTTGTACTCCCTTTACGGTGCACGCCTTTATTTCTCTCTGCATCGACTTGCCATCGATCGTCGTGGCTTGGGCGGGTCGATGGGTAAGAGAGTCCACCTCTGCACTCTGCTCTGTGGTGGAACCGTGGTCCAGTCGATCGGTCAGGCTTCTCCCGCTGATAAACAGACAAGCCAGAGGAGGAGAGGAAAGAGTGATGGAGGGAGAGTGATAAAAAGGATTTGACTATGCTCCCGGGCTGGATTACGAGTTGCAGGTTGAAAAATGCGAGCTAAGGTGAAGCTATATTTGGATTGATTTTGTATGTTAAGGGGCGTATTCGTCAGGCTTATTAAGATGTCTTGACACTTTTACTTCTTTCTACTTTCATGTGGATTCATATGGTTCATTTAAGTATCTGCCCATACCCGATATCAACCGGTGCAGAGACTGAAAACAGCATTTAAAATCTTAAAACTCAACTAAAATATAACAAAGCTGATCCAAATGTGTCATGTAACTACAGAACAGATTTTAAAGCATTGATATTCTGCAAAATCGACTTTTTAGAGCTTTTAATCGTGTTATACTTGTTTCCCCTCACCATGAACTCACCCTCTCTCACTGAGAATTTGTTGATTCATGCATGTCTGCGCAATTTTTAATCTCTTTACAAGACGCCATATTGCCGATCAGCCCTGGTTTTCAACGCCACGATATACACCCACTTCTCTGTACTTTGTTCTCCAACAACGATATGTGCAGGATTTGGCAGTGTCGCGTCCTCATTTTGGTACAAATCCGCTGAAAAATTCACTTTTTGCTAGTGTGATGTGTAGCTATCCATACGAGGTGCCGACTCTTTGTTGTGATGATGTTTACTGCGGCGTCAGCTCCCGTTGGGCACTGCACTTTTCGAATACAAATGTCAGCGGACTCGTCTCTTTTATCAACTTGTTGTGGATTTAACCCTGGAGAACCTAAGAAACCTTTTCTTCTTTGGAAAATTATGAACATTGCATTACATTATTGCTATAGTTTCACTGAACACTGAAATATCCACTTAGGATCAGGGCCAAAATTTGACCCATTGGGTCAATTTATCAAAAAAAAAAAAAAAATAAATAAATAAATAAAAAACATTCTGCAAGCTATTACTAAAAAAAATAACAAAAAAAACAAACAAACACAATTTTACCAACTGCTGGTTTGCTGAGAAAATTATTTTGTTTTCCAGCTCAACAAAACAGCATGTGGTCAGCCATTTTGTCACTATCACTCTGGCTCATTTTAGTTCAATATTAATGCACTCTCTATGCAGGAGCATTGTTTGTTTGTTCATTTTGGGTAGCAGTAATTCACTTCCAAATTTGACCCCATGGGTTCTCCAGGGTTAAAGATGTGAAAATTATAATATAATGATCCACAGGTGTCATAGACTATAGCTGTATTGTAGACACCAGCACACCAGCAGCACCAATATCAAATCTGTGCATCCTTAGTTTTTTCACGATTCTCGTTCCCGTAGTTGGTTTTGTCCTGAGGAGATAAGAGATCTGTCGCCTCTGAGAGCTTTGTTCTCTTGTCTGTGATTGGTTGTTATGACCCTGGGCTCAGAAAGCCGTAGCGAATAAAGGGAGGACACAACAGTAGCCATTTCGGCCTCTCCGTGGAGTCTCTTTTATTTTATTTGAAGCAATAATAAAGTTATGTAGGTGTTGTCAGGGTTTAGGCTGTGTGCTGTGGTGCGAGGCAGTTTGATAACAGTTGTAATGAAATGAGTGTTGAGTTGTGATGTAAAAGGTACAAGCGGGTTGGCATGGCGACAGAGAGAAAAGTGGACCCATTTCAAAAAGGCCTCCAGTGGCCTCTGCAATTTCAAGTAGTTGGTGACATCACGCAGGACTGCCCTGATTGCATCGGGCTGCAGGGGCGGAGTTTGAAGTGTGGATACCTGTTAGTCCAATCACACTGTTCCTTATACCTCCAGACCCCGCCCCTCCTCCACCTTCACTCTCTTCTTTTGTCCTGCAGGTACGGCCCAGTTTAGCAGGTCTATTTGAAATATGTTTGTGGGCGGAGTTTAGATGTTTGCGACTAGGGATCACAGGGCCTTAAATGAGAACATATGATAAATACCTGGTAAAAATTGGTTAGATGTAACTCAGAGCAGGACTATGAAGTAGGAGTGTGACCAATGGAAAGTGGGGTTTATTTGAGCGTAAAGATTTTAAAATTTTGTCTGCTATATAGTTATAATCATCAGGGCTTTGTTTTGGAGTTATGGACCTAAACGACTTAATAAAAGAAACAATTCAGCAGCGTTCTAGATGAGCAGCTCTGACTCCACCTGCCCCTTTATGACGCGTCGCTGTAAAAACCATCACAATAATGAACAGATTTGTTAGTTTATAAAATGGCTTGTTTAAATTATGTTTTCACAAAGTATGTACAAAACAATGGATTAAAATGTCAAACTCCATCTTGATACTAAGGAATAGACTCGATACGATGAAAGACTCGCTTTCTTTAGACAATAGAATGTTGAAATTATTATCCGCAAATTTTAAAGCAGACATGTTGTGTTTGTGTCTGATATATAGTTATAATCTATGACACCTGTGGATCATTATGTTTAATTTTGACATTTTAAATCACAATATTCATCATTAAGTACTTTTATATTCCCATGTGGCCTTATATCTGTATAATCCCTCAGTCGTCCAGGTAGGTTCCATACTGGTCCATGGGCGTATAGTAGTCTATGTGTCTTATACTTCTTCTGATACAGCTCAAGATCATTCTAAAGATATTCAGGAAAGGTTCATTTCTATCCTCTGAATGTGACTTTTGTAGCATTGTTGATTAATCGTAATTGTGTTGTTGTTTTGGGTCACCTTTGAAATCTCAGATAATAGTATCCTTTAAACATTTAACTCAAATATCTTGTAAGATTACACAATAACTGCTCGCTTGGCTGCCTAAAGTACTTCAGTCTGCCTTCTGCCACTCTAATTTTTTTGGCATACCATTCAAACTGCCATTCAATTTCAGTAAAGAAGTTGAATGGTGCGGTTAAATTGTATTAGCTCTCTGCTTATGTTAAAGAAATGAATCTCAAGGACAAGTGGTTTTTCAATTGGACACGGACCACGGCGGTTAAAAATATCTTGTACCAAGTGTGAACCGTGACATCATTTAACCAAAGGGCTGTTCATTTAATGTAATTACAAAAGGTGTTAATAGAAATTTCTCAGTACAATGCAAGCTTAGCACCTTCACAGAAATCCATTTGAAACGATACAGAGAATAGTCACGTGGTACACTGAGATAACTTGTACTTCTACGAGTAGTATCCTGCAGTATTAAAGCAGACCTATTCTGCCACATAGACTTTTCACAGCTTTTAATCATATTATATTTGATTTCTTCTCATTTACCCTCTCGAAGTTGTATTTGGAGTGATTTGTGCATGTTTGAGCAATCTTAATGATCTAATAGTTTATTATCTAGACGCCATATTGCCAATCAACCCTCGTTTTCACTGCCACTGGTATTCGCTCACTTCGTTCTCCAATTTTAGTTTGTGAATCGGTGATACAGGTGGCCCAAAAGTCACTGACACTATTAAATCTTCAATAGCTCCTATAATTCTTAAGTTATACTCACCACATTTTAGCAGTAGGTAAACTGAACCTTCCAAGATTTTTGGCAATATATACGGTTATAATTGTTCACTTACACTTGAACTTATCACTACTTAAACTAGGGGAAGTAAAAATGACCTAATTAAAAAAAAAAAAAAAAGTATTTTAAGTGTCCACCATTTTTGGTTTCGCACTGAATAGCCCGATCCAACACACTTTACATAACATTTGAAATTATTTCCGGACTTATGGCTCTTATTTAATCCTCGATATTATGTTTTAAGTCGTTTATTGTCTGAGGTTTATTCACAAACACCTTTTCTTTAAGATAGTCCCACAGGAAGAAATCAGGACTAGTCAGGTCTATGGAGATCACATACTGCCCCCTGTCTGTGAAAAACGCTTATTATTCCTTTAATGTCATTTACACTTGGGGCATCTCTGGTATTAAAATGTCGACGGTAACACTGCTGGGTTTCTGAATTTGACCCATGTGACTCAAAGTACCACTGTACAATGAGGGTTTGTTCCTCGGTGCTGTATTTGCTCATATTAATGTCGGAAGAGTAGTTCTAAATACTCTGAAAAAATAAGATAAAAATGTTTAGAAACAAAAGAGTTATGAATTTTTGTCAACTGTCAGTGACTTTTGGGCCACCCTGTACATGTAGAATTCAGCAGCGTCACATAGTCTTTTTTGGTACAATTGAAAAAAAATAATAAAATCTGCTCCTCGCTAGACTGAAGCGCAGCTATCCATCGGAGTTGCCGACTCTTTGCTGTGATGACATTTACGGCGATGTCCGCTCCCATTGGGCATCGCAGTATTCTAACGCAGAAGTCAGCGTTACTTGTATCTTTTATTAAGTCGTTTTAGATGAATTCTTCGATTTAATATGCGCAAATTATAACACAATGATCCGCGGGTGTCATAGATCATAAGTATACACCAGAAACAAACACGATACGTCAGCTTTAACATTATCCATCCATTTTCTTCCACTTTTCTAAGGTGTCATTCATAGTAAGATTGCATGTCTTTCCATGAATTTTGTGAATAATAAGAAACATCTGTGGTTGAATAAGTGCAAGATGGACAAATGTAAAGCCATACTACTGCGAAACTTTCGAGGCAAAGCAATACTAGCGTCATATCTAGACTGATTGATTCACTTATTGCCTTGAAAATGCTAAATTCGCCGAAAACAACATATTGACATATTTTATTCACTCCCGCTAATGAAACTACTGCACATTACATCAGGTTTGTGAAGTTGTAGTGCGTTGTTTTGTATCACATTTTTGCACATTATATAGAATTGTCATGTGGGAGCACGGGTGATGTCGGCTTGTGCGCTTGAGCGTTGCACAGAATCATACAGCTACCCATAAGGAAGGTTCGAATAGGGCCTGGGGGAGATTGCTAAAATACTCACTAGCAGCTGTGGCAACAATAGTACCCCTGGGTAGAGTGATAAGCGAGGCTGCCAATCTGCACCATCGGCCTTTCCAATCACCACCGACACTCACACACACCACATTTATACTAGGATATGTGGGTGAAGTGCTTTGTGCAACTACTGAAAAAAAGCTATGCCTCGCGGGTGACTCCAGTATTCTGTTGTTTGCCTGAGAATCCCGCCTCGTTTACCTGTGCCAAGCGAAGTGTGCACAGGTGCGAGCTTCTAGGCGGGTGGCCCAAAAGGAGAGGAGCAACCCGGGTACTGCAAGACTTGGCCTGGGGATCTTAAATGGCTTCACCTGCAAGAAAAACTCACAGGGGCTTAGGCTTGTGCGACACTGCTTCAGGAAATGTGATCCATAATTCATTGGTTAGACATTGCAAAGTGTGTTTAGCCGCACATTTTGGACCTTGGCGTCGTCTTTGATTTGTTTTATCCATTGTTTTTCAGTTGCCCACCTTCCTGTTTCTTCCCTTTTGGGAAAGTGAGCTCACTTTGACCTTTGAATCCTTGAGTTTTCCATATTTCTTATTCTCCGCCAATACTTTATTCTTACTTCTGAGATGGTGCTTAAAATTCTCAGGTACTTGGATAGTAGTAATAGTAATAGTAATAGTAATTCTTCTGATGTTACTAAGATGCCAGTTCCCTAGCGATAGTATTATTAGTATTAGCTTTTATAGGAACATACATGATTAATTTCAGCTTACAACTATTACTACTACTACTACTACTACTACTACTATTACTACAACTACAACTACTACTACTACTACTACTACTGTTAATACTAATAATACTACCGATATGGCACTTGCATCTTTGTCTTAATTCTTCTGATGTTACAAGAGCACTTATGGAAACACCTCTGATTCTTTTCAGCATACTACTACTACTACTACTACTACTACTACTACTACTACTACTACTACTGCTACTGCTACTACTGCTGCTACTACTACTACTATTACTCATAATACTACCATTATGGCACCTAGTATCTTAATTCTTCTGATGTTACATGAGCACTTAAGGGGACACGCATGATCCATTTCAGCATACTACTACTATTACTACTACTAATACTAATACTAATAATAATACTACCTGTACGGTACTTGCATCTTTGTCTTAATTCTTCTGATGTTCCATGAGCACTTATGGAAACACCCGTGATTCATTTCAGCATACTACTATTACTACTACTACTGCTGCTGCGACTACTACTACTACTACTAGTACTACTACTATTTCTACTACTGCTACTACCAATAATACTATCGCAACGACACCTGCACCTTAGGCTTAATTCTTCTGATGTGAAATGACAACTTATGGCAACACCTGTGATTCTTCTCAGCATGCTACTACTACTACTACTACTGCTGCTGCTGCTACTGCTAATACTAAGAATACTACCACTACTGATTATGGTTTCATAACCTTTCTTAAAATTTAAATTATGAAGTATTTGGACTTCGATTTCTTCTACTTTTTCAAATAAAGTCTATCCTCTGTACCTCTGTGAAAAACTCTCAGGAGGACTAAACCTAACCTGCGCTTTTCCGTCTCCCTATCATTTATTCAGGACTCTTTGGCCAGACTCCAGGCCAGTTTAGGACAATGAGAGAGGAAAGGTCACAGGAGACAAGGAGAGGAGACAAGGAGGGAGGAGACGTGGTCGTTATTCAGCGTAAATATGGGCTGGTGATAAACTGTTTATTATGCAATTAATGTGAACTGTGTCGCCAGAGCTCTCAGCCCGGCGGCCATTTAGGATGATGGATCCAGTTGGCTTTTTCAATCTAGACATCGGAAAAACCATCGGGGGGAATGTCAATGAGGCCACACCTATCGCGGGGTTTCAGGCGACTTCACCATAATCTGAGTTACATAATGTTGAGTCACGACAGTAATAATTGTTAATTTGGGGGTTTTGGTGGGATTTTGTGAGTTTGTGGTGCAAAACATAAACCTAAATGTGCTGTTTCATCATTTCGGGTATAACATTTGAATAACTACACTTTTGATAGCCTTAATAAAGCATGAACAAAGACTTCAAAGTTGCTGGACCTGGTTTTTACTTTCTTAAAAATATGGAAAACAAAACTAGTTCAAAAGTTTGTGAGTCATTCCTCACTTACCTTGTGCGTTCAGAACATCCTAATTACTTACAGCAATGAGTTTTTAAGCACTTTTTAACAACAGAGTTCAGGCCAGTCAACGGAAATTTGGGGGGCCCAGGGCAAGAAGGCTTATATGGGCCCCACTCTAATACAGCGTGGCCCAAAAAATCAGAAATCGGGACTAGTAGGGAGACCACATACTGCCCCCTGTCTTTGAAAACCACTTATTATTCCTTCAATGGCATTTCCCCTCGTGTCGTGAGTTTACCGTGGCAGTAAAGTTAGCTACAGTTAGCATGCTATGAGCGCACTTCCTGATCATCGGACAATAACACTCTTTATAATTCAGTTAGGTCTTTGTTGATGCTTTATTCAGGCTAATTAAGTAGTTATGTAGTGTAGTTATTATAAAGTGGTGCACAAAAACTGCCTCCCATCCCCAGTTTTGGAGTGGAAAATCCTCCTTTTTAGAATATTGAAACAACCACAACAGGGTAGTACTGCATGATACGACACACGCAATTTTCTTTATAATTAAAAACAAGCAAATATGACTGATGTTAATACAGTCCCAGTGCCGTTTAACACAAAATAGTAAACATAAATTAAGCCTGAACTCAGCTCAGTGTCACAAGATTTTAATGGCAGTTGTCTTCTTGATTAAAATGACCCGAGCTGATACTTACATCTTAAGTATGCACATGTCTTTAGAAGTAGCATCGCAACAAAACGGGCAAGACAACATTGCAAATTTTATCTTCTTGGCTGAAACTCCCTGTCCCGATCGCTAACCTGACATTGATCACACCTTGTAAATGTCTTTTGCGGCGAGCCCCTTTTTTTTTTTTTCCGCCATTCCCCGCTCCTCAGACACGCACAGCCCTGATGCATTATGGGTCGGAAAGTGATGTCGCAATCGCCCGTGAAAGGGAGGTCATAGACAAAGACACTGCACAAAAGGCATTCCTCAAAAAGTGCACGTTTTTATGTTTTTCAAATGAGTTTGGTGGGCACGATATATGTGTTGAATACATGTAATGCTGTACAAACATTATTCTACAAGTATAAACATTCATTTAACAAAATATAAGTCATGTATTTTATTCTCAAAATGACGATTATTATGTAAATTAGTGGTGTTCAAAGTATGGCCCGGGGGCTAAACACGGCCCTCAGACCAATTATTGTTGGGCCTCGGGATTCCTGCTGAATTGCCCCAAATCATCAAAAGTAGTACTTTTTCCAAAAATTTTTGAAAAGTTGTGCTATCATAACTTAAATAACAGTCATTCTGATGTGATAGAGTCTTAATATAAATGTTCCAGGCCTTTTTAAAGGTGTGGGGCTCAGTCTAACCTACGTCAAAGGAACATTTTTGAATGATTCACTTCATTGTCCAGTAGTCTGTGGCCTTTTGTTTCAGATAAGTTTCAAAATGCATGTGGATATTCTTGGTGAAATTAGTATTAGTAATGCATTGAGTTTTTAAAGCACCTTTCATGACACCCAAAGCGCTTTACATTTCATTATTTATCAGACTATACAGAGCGAGGCTGCTAATCCGCGCCATCGCTCCATCCGAATCCGACGGACATTCACACCAGGCAATGTGGGTGAAGTGTCTTGCTTAAGGACACCGGGCGGTCCCAGTGGTCTCCCATCCAAGCACTAACCAAGCCCAACTCCGCTTAGCTTCTGAGATCATCACCTTTAGAGAAATGGGTAACCTCCAACCTGTCATATCCACATGTTGGAGCTAGCATAACCGTATGTTAGCGTCTGTCCAAACGGTTTCCTCTTTGTTCATTCGTGAGATTATGCATGTGTTACAAGTGGGTCACGCGATGAGGATGTAGAGATGGATTTTGTGGAGGGAGCGTGGGGATGCAAGGTTAAACGCAACTGTGACTGGAGTGATAAAGGAAGCATTTAACCCAGAATGATCCTCCTTAATCACAGGGTACAGGAGTAATTGGACAGAAAACCTCCAAATGGAATTCCCAGTACATTATTCATGGAAATAACCAAACAAATTCTTGGAAACAAATAAGAAGTCTGCACCTTTGAGTTCCCATTTGTCAAAAGGAGCGAAGGTCAAAGCATGGGACATAATAAAAATAAAAATATTGACGCATTAACAAACGAAATAAAACAAAAAAACAAAGCGAAAGTAGATTACAATGCAGCGCTCCATAAAGTAGTCCTGACGTTTTTGTTCAGTGTAGTGCTCTTACTTGACTGGTTGCCAAATCCGCTACTGTCTTGCCCATGGGCACGATGCCAGCCTTCACATTCATCAAGAACTTGGACCTTTTTTGTTAAATATGCGAAAAAGCATTTTATTTTAATCTGTTACAGCGGTCCAAAGTTATCCCTCACTTTCCAAACGAATTTCGAGCATCCTAATCATTCACAGGGATGAGTTTATAAGCACTTTTCAGTACGTTGGGAGGCCAGAGCTGCTACGGTAATGCTAAAAACAGCTCACTTCCTGGTTCTCGGACGATAAAACACGCTGCAATTAGATGAGGACAGTACGCAGGGGGCATGTTTTGGCTTTATGCAAAATATCTGTACTGGGGCGAGATACGTTTTGCTCAAATACATGGAAATAAAGTCAGGTATGGATTTTTTAAGCACTTGGTCAACTCAAACTAAATATTGCCATATGTAGGACAACTATTATCTATAATTAAAAAAAACCTATTGTGCTTGTGCCTGCTGTGTAGTTATAATCTGCCGCCTGTAGGTTATTATGTTATAATTTGGGCGTTTTAATCGCAATATTGATCTAAAACGGCTCTAAAACAAGTGACTTTAAGAGAAACTGCTGACTTCATCCCCAATGGGAGCTGATGTCGCTGTAAATGGTCGCTACAACAAAGATCTGTGAAGCTATAGGCTCCTCCTGTGGATAGCTGCAGATCACGCTAGCGAACCACAGATTTTTTTTTCTCTCGTCATTACTAAAATGACTACATGAAGCTGCTGAATCCTAATCAACAACTCTGAAAATAAAAACTGGAGAATGAAGTAAGCACAAAGCAGTGGGCGTGTACTGGTTGGCGGCGGCGAAAAACGGGGGTAGATCTGAGCAATATCGTCTTGAATACAGCAGAATTGTTTGGAGAGAAAGATTGTTCAGACGTACTCAAATGACTCTAAATACAACTTCAAGAGGGTAAACGAGCAGAGGAAACATTTGTAATTATGGTTAAACGCTCTAAAAAGTCGATAATTGGGTAATAGGTCAAAATATGCTCGTTATAGGTTGAACGTATCTTGGTTTTGCGCTAGTCTGTAAACGGTCAAACGCTTTTCCACCATCAAGGCACTCAAGGGTTTTAGATCAAGGAACCCATGACACAGATGCTGGGGGCGCAATGGGTCAAGTGTCTTGCCAAAGGACACAACTACAGCATTGATCTGTAGGAGCTGGAATTGCACCACCAACCTGTGTGACAGTAGATCTGACCGCTCAACCAATGATGTTAACGTCGAGAGCATGATTCGGACCGCCGACCTTCTGATCAGTGGGCAAATACTCTGCCAACTGAACTATTGTTGCCCAAATTTTAGGGTTTTTTTGTATCTTTCTGCTAGTCATTCCTCAAATTACAAGGAAAAACGCAAACAATCTGCCAAAAAACATTACAGAGAGTGCCTTATTTTTTTAGGAGAAATAAATCCCCCAAGGTGGTGGCGGAGGTGAGACTGATTCACTTGGACCTGGTCTGGATAGAAGATATGAATTTCATTGCGTCATAGGTCACTCGGTAAATCGTTTCCTGGAATTCTGGGAGCAATAACGAAATTGTCGAGTGTTTTGATTTGTTTTGGAGGCAAAGGTACAATGATCGCATTGGCAGGGACATCCCCAGGGCTAGTCATGTACACTGCTGATACACTGTTGAGGAGGTTTTTGTTGGAGGAAAGTCTTCGCTGGGGAACTAAATACTGGTGTTTGGCGAAGAGGAGGCGAGGCGAGTTTATTGTAGAACACAAAGGAAGATATAAAAGGTTCCATATTACGCAAAATGGACTCTTGTGAGCTTTAAATCATGTTATAATGTTGTTACCTCCTCAAAAACATACCTGGAGTTGTGTTTTGTTTCATTCACACACGTTTGAGTAATCTTTTATTATTAGTCCGTCTACATCTCCAAAGCTCAAGATGCTCTGTTCCACTTCGTGATGTCATGAAGTGGTAGTTTTCAAGTTAACAGCTTCTTTTACCTTTAGTTCAGTACAGATCGGCAATTCCAGGGCGGAAACCATCCAAATGATTCTTGTGAAGGTGTGTGGAGTACTTCCTGTATTACCACATGACATCACAAGGTGGAGCAAAGAGAAGAACTCGGCTTAAAGGTGCAGGATTTTTGTGTCAAACATGTGCGAATGAAACAAAACTCCAGGTATGTTTTTGATGATGAAACAACATTATAACATTGATCAGAAAATAGGGGTCCTTGGAGAGTGAGTGCATTTATGGGAAAACCTGGAGAGGAGCATGTATTTTAAAATTTTTCAATATCTTTCTTCATAGTAGCTGAACTAAAACATCATGGTCTATATTCCCTCTGCTAAATAGTATGTAGCAAGCCGAGGCATTTACGCACACGGAAGCTAAGATTGCAAAAAGAAAATTGAATTCAGTCAACCGGACAAAAGTTATTCAGAGTGTAAATGTTTAACCACTCATCCAAGAGGCTTCTTCAGTTCTGACGGAGTTCTCTAAGTCACCGCCTTAAATATCTGTCTGAAGGGAGGAGCTTACTACACCAAAACTAACACAACTTAGTTCATTAGTTAAGTCCATTGAACTAAGGAGTGAACTGTCACCTGAGTCGTGTTTTAGAGTCTGTGGTTGCGTGGTTCTTATAGGTTGCTCTTGTGGCTGACTGGCTGACACGCTGAGCAGTTTTTAAATGTGTATCTTATATTTTAACCAATTAAAAAGTGCCAGAAGGACAGAAGTTAAGGACTATTTGATTGTGAGTCATTTGATTGTGTGTCCATGGCGACCCTGCATGGACCTCGCTATGCTAACCAGCTAGCTAACATGCCACAGTCTTTTTACAAAAATGCAACATACATTTTACACCAAATATATCAGAAGATGTTCTAGAGGGGCTTCAATGATACTTGCAGTCGAAATTACAAATATGCAACTTCGCTCCAAATTCGGTCCTGTAACCACTCGCCTCGATGAGCTTCATTTGACTGGAGCTGGACGCTATGGATGACGTCACACTCACTCAATCTATGATAGGACCTTTAATATATGACCATATATTTAAATATTACCATCAATGTTACACGATAATCAGTATTTCCCATCAACACTGCACATGCCAACCTTTTTAAACCTCGACAAAGACCCCAAAACACCCTCTCGACCATCTCGGAAGAGGAGGACGAGAAGGGACGCGCTGCACGATATGACCACGGGACCGCAGACAGGGGACAGGGGACATGTCTAGACAGAGAAAATGAGACACGACAAGATGAATGTGATGGATGGTACAGTGTCTGCTCCAGGGGAAGGCTTTCATATGGAAGAAGGCAAGGCCGTCCATCAAGGGGCCTTTGAAATGTTAATCTAATATAGAGTTAGACCGGAGATCATATGGAAACAGTGCGAGACAGTCGGCTTTGTGCGCACGACGCTCGGCTAGCTCACTGTCACTGTCACTGTCACTGCTTTCGCTCCTTTTGTAGCCTTTGCAGTATCATGCCTGGGATCCAGAACGCACACTTCTTCAATACTTTACGAAGATGTGAATGTGGTCGCCCGTGAATTTCCAAGATTCAGATGGGCGTGCTGACAGCTGGGTTAGCTCTAAACTTTTCCGTTGCACATGCTTCTTTCTTCATCATTATTTCATTCTTAAACAGGAAAACCCAATGAGAGGACTTGGCTCTTCTTTTTCATGGCCGCCCTGTTTAAAAATATAACACAAACAGAAAGTATAAAAGTCCATATAAAACATTAATAACAGGTGTGAGTATAAAAGTTCTTCATTTCTGACTTGAGAAACGACAGATATCACGGAGTCCAGACTGATATCCCTGGATTTGACAGGACAAATGCAGTATATCTATAGTACTTTCACCAAGTCATAATAAAAAAAAAAATACACATATAAAACAGCAAAACTAATAAAACATGTTAATAATTGGCTTTCGGCCCGATATAACAAAAAATAGCATGATGGTAGGCCTGTCACAGTAATACTATATCCACTTATTGTACTGGGACATTTTTGGTCATTTTTGGGTGTATAATAAGATTTGGAGCCGGTAAAAAGTTGAGCAAATAACGTCTATGACCTCAGTCCAGATGCAACTATGTACTTAAAGTGTTTAATTCTGCTGTTTATTCATGCAGCTCATGCTTTTTT
>JAIEZT010000195.1:0-85657 GCA_019594935.1 Periophthalmus modestus | reverse complement strand
TATTTCAAGACACAAAAAATATGGTTTTGGTTGCCCTAAATGCATAAAAGAATATGTAAATATCTGTTAAAATTGATATTTCAATGCCCTCGATGTTAAATATGATTTAATGCTGACAAGCGGTAAAAATGGATGAGAAGTAATCATTCTGATTAAAGGGAACATGATTATTTACAAACTCATGTGACTCAATGTATTGTTTTAGTTAAAAGTTGACATTTCATTCCTGTTTGAGACTGTAATGCCTGATAAAAACTTCAGGATAATTCAATTATAACTTTTAAAGGCTGACTAAGATAAAATACCAGCATACTTAAAGGTACACATCATTATTTTGATACAGTAGATATCATTATCTCCGCCTGATTTAGCAGCATTGAGATGTTACAATTCAATGAATATAAGAACTCGGAACAGCAACGTTTTACTTTTTCCACCATTTATTGTAGATTGCCCGTTTTAAGAGATTCAAAAACCCTGACAGCGAGCCCAGGCCATAGTGACTGTGAGTGGTGTTGAACCCAAAGGCATCTTCGGCAGGAGAAACCTTGATCTGAACTCTTTTCCAAACGGGATCCCAGATAAGACACGAAATACACTTCACACTACACAGTGGAGGTCAACAGTTGCCAACCTAAGCGTAAAAAACAACCACCCAAGCTGAACTCTAATCATCATTTTTCGGGCGAAAAGAGCCTCAATTTTTATGTATTATTATTATTTATGTATTTTTTATTTTGAAGTACAGCTACAAAACCTCTTTTCTTGTTAAGTAAGGTAAATCACCTGTTGTTCATTTTCCTTTAATGTCATTCTAATCTACATCTCTTCTAACAAAACCTAGTATATGTTAGTGCTCCCCCCGCCCACTTTAAGGGCGCTACATGGAAACAATTACATTTTTTCCCCAAATCGTTTCAGCCCTAAGGTTGTATATTCTGCTTTTCATTATTTTTCTACATCATATTTTGGACAAGGTGAAAATAACTGTAGCCACAGCTGCTGCCTGGAGGGTCGACTGACAAAAGCAAGGCTGCCAGTCTGCGCCAACAGCTCCTTCTCACCACCGGTCACTCACACATTCATACACAGGCAGATAGGTGAAGTTCTTGCTAAAGGGACACACAACAACAGTATGAAGTGACCTGAGTAGGAGGGCAAATTCAACGCACACATTCAGGTTATAGGGCAAACACTCAAACCACTGAGGCCACAATGTTCAACTCAGAATCAGAATCTCTCACCCTCTCTCCCTCAGCTTTCCCTCTCTCTCCTCCATCCCTTTCTCTCATCATCTCTTTCTTATCTTTATCTCCCTCTTTCGCTCTCCTCCATCTCTTTTTCTCCCTCTCTTATTCCTTATCTCTCTCTCTCTCACTTGGTTTTAAAGAGTCTAAATGTGTCCATACATCAGCTGCTCTCTCAGCTGTGTCTCCACAAAATCGAATATAACACCCTACAAGGGATTATGGGTAAGATGTTGGGCCAGGAGTAAACAAGGACTAAATCCATATTGAACCCAGGAGTAAACTCCCAGCTAAAACCAGGACTAAAAAACCTAAAATAGGAAGTACTGTATGCAGTCAGGGTGGACTCACTTCAATAAAATAAAAACCCATCAGAGCTAAATTGTTCAAATGAAATTTGTCTGGTATGGAAAACGAACTGAAAAAGCACACGTTCAAAACAGTCTTTCTTCTTATCTTCTGTTGCTACAGTCAAATAAAGTCCTTCTGACAAAAAGGAAAGATGATGAGTCGCCACATAACCTGCAATTCATCACTCTCAAGCACAGAAACATGCACACAACATCTGAGACGTCATCTGACCCTTAACAGACACCAACACAAAGTCACCAATTAACATTTACACTTTACTTTACTTCATTTTATTTGTCCAAAAAAAAAATAACAATTATGTTACAGATTGGCAGCCATGCACCCATCTGGCCCAGGGTAGCTGTGGCAACACTGGAGTGCAAAGAAATTGGTGTCTGCAAGCACTGAGTATTTGTTACAGTTCTATGGGCCTAGACTTTGACTATAACTCACATATTAAAGAGCTGCACATTTGGACTAAAGAGCTGGAGCTGAAGTGATAAAAGTGAATGATGATAATCAACATTTAATCTGCAAAAAACAAATAGGGATGTTTTTTCACTGTTATAGTGGAGTAGCCAGAGTTATTCACAGTGGACCATTAAAAAACTCCAGAGCAGAGGCGCAAGTGCTTGTAACTGCACAGAGTCTTTGCACAGATGACACACTGCACTAAAATATAGACGCGCCTTTTGCTCCAAACTTAGGCTCACCTTTTTGGCGAGGACATTCATATTAGATTACATCTACAATGGACGGCCGATCACGACAAAAAGACTGGGCTATCATCGAGAGGGTGTAACACTAATAAAACTTGTAATTAAGAAAACTCACTGAGCCAAACCAAACTGTAAAAGTCCTACCTCTGTGCGCTCCTCTGCCGCTGTAGCGCCCTATCCCCGGGTGGGTCTGTCTGTGGCCCGGGACAGCCTAAAGTCCGCGCTCGTGCAGAAGTGGACCGAAGCGCGCGACACAGCAACAGGTGGCACGTGCACACGCGTCAGGGACGTGACCGCGCACGGTCCGCACGCACAAAATCTGTCAGTGCGTGACCTTTCACCACTGTTTGTCAAGTTTAGCGTAACAAGACTACTTTCAATATCAGATGCTATTAATTAAAACATTATTCCAATTAAAACTATTGGGGATAATGTCTTATCCCCAATAGTCACAACTTTGTACTTGTAGTTGCGTTATAAAAAGTACCCAGCAGCTACTTGCGCGAGAAGGTAGCAGCATGGTTCAATACGACTGACCCCGTGTGGAGTAGATGTCTATTACAACAAACGAGACGGTGAACTCAAGAGACGCCTGAATAACTCTGTTCAAATTAGATACACTACGGAATATCCAGTCCGTGCTCAGAACTTTCGTTTCCTTTTTCTAATGAAATCTGCAATTATCAGTTACTTAATTGTCAATCTTATTACACAATGTTTACAGGTGTCCAATCCTTCCCCACTCCCCAGTCTCCGGGTGTTATAGTGAGACACACGTTACACAGCCGCCCTGGGGCAGCCTAACAGGGATGTGGCTGATGCAGCCTCTCTGATCTCAGGGGTCACTAACACACGCACGCTCAGGGCTGGCCCTAGTCTTTAGGGGGCCCTAAGCCGAATTTACCCTCAGAGGCCCTCACCACTTCAGTGCCACATATTCATTTTTGACAATATTAAAGACATCACATCACCACAACCACTTATAAAAAGACTGCAAATTCTAGAGGCTCACAACAGCAAGAGCCACAAGTATAACAGTATAAAACATGTGAGGAAGGAAGGTCTGCCAAAAAAATCTGGACATTTTTTTTCTTGGTTTCTGCTGCATTTTAATGTGTTCCAGTTGACTAAAGTGGGCTTACATTTATCAATTCTTTATGTCATAAAATGCAGGGTTGGACAGAGTAGCCAAACAATGTACCTAAGCAAGAGTACAGTTACTTCAAAATCATATCACTCAAGAAGTACAAAGTTCCATAAGAGAAAAAGCCTGAACATAACATCAGATTTATAATCATCAGATCATTTGGACTGAACATTAAATAAGAGTATTTTAGGATCACATTATTTTTATGTCTATTGTCAGGCTTTGAATGCTGTGATTTTGCATAAATGAGTAGGGATGCCCAGATGCAGATACCAGTATCGGGTGCCAGTACTCGTACTCGTCAATGGGCTGCCGATACCAAGAGCCGATACCATTGTAGCTGTCCTGTCTCTTGTTTTGAAGCTCACAGCTCATCTCTCCACAGAGCAGTGAGCTCTGAGATGAACACTGCGCAGGAGTTTTGCGCAGTGCTCAGCATAAACAGTGCACATTAACTGTTCTGTATATGTCACATGAAATATACAAATATTTAGGACTTCAAAGGATCACAGAGGATATCAGCGCAGTTCTTGTGTTTACAATAATAGCATGCTAACGTTACTAAGTGGCGCTGGGGTTTATTTGCTAGTACCTCATTGTAAGTTACTATAATTGACAAACAATTAGGGACTGAACAGAGCGGGATTGGAGCTTTTAAATGACGTATAAACATGTCCATATGGTCACAGTGTGGCACTGGTAAAAGTAACAACAGTAACTGTTATGCTAACAGTGGCGCGTTAGCAGTTAGCTCGTTAGCAGTTAGCGTGTTAGCAGTTAACTCGGGGCGCAGTCTGCAAAATAAATGCATATTAAAGCCAGATGCTTATCTAACTAAATTATATTGGAATGATGCCTAACAACAGTGATTTCAGATAAGAAGATAAGAATTCTAAGATAAAAAAGTGGCTATACTATAAAAATCCTATGAAATGAATTAGATTTACTACTATAATCAAACACTAGTAAAAAATAATGCCTGGAAACGGTAGCTTTACTCGGTATCGGTGAATACTCAAAATGAAGGACTTGTACTTGTTACAGTGGTATCGGTGCATCCCTGTATGAGTAATCACGCATTCAGGAGTCGTTCACAGGTCGTTCTTTCGTTCAGCAGATCTGCTATAATCAAAAGTGTTAATGTGACACAGGAGCAGTGACCTGCTTTAACTACACTCACAACCAAAAACAACAACTGGGACACTGTAATAAACGGACTCACCTGCTGACCTCTGTCACTCTGATATATACCCTGTCTGCACAATTACATATCTGCAGGTCCACTCTTGGTGGTGACATATTTCGAGTCTTCTCTGAAAAGTCCCCCTATCCCCAAAACGATCTTCCTCTGGGCTCTTCATACATTGTTCTGTACTTTACATAAACTGAACTTCACTAACTTTTAGTGTTTTAGTTTGTAAAAAACACCCATTTAAATGTCCCTCTGCTGCCTCACCCAGAGTGCACCTGGAGGGAGGGGTCTTTCACACAGGTGTAAACAAGTAGCTGTCCACATCACTGCCCACTCAAAAACCAATGTAGGCAGCACTTATCTAGCTACTGGAAATAAAACACATCTAATCATTTGTGACATTTAGGTTTCAGAAAAAAACTTTCCAATCATTATTTTCAATATAAATGTATGGGTTCTGGGGGGCCCTGTGGTGGCCTTGGGGCCCTAAGCAGCTGCTTAGTCTGCTTATAGGCTGGGCTGGCCCTGCACATACTGCACAGGTAACACAAGGCACAGCTGTTATATACAATCCGAGCAGGAACTGATCCACTAATGCAACAAGTTGGTGTACAGGGAAGTGGAAAAAGAAACTAGTACATCGGTAAGTCCACAAACATTGCATAGGCTTCTGACCCCACAGTAAATCAGTTCATGAACATTATACATTTAACCTACTTTATATCATATTTTAGTGACAAATGTTTCTACGTTTCCCCATTAAATAAACGGGATTCATACTTCAGATCAGAAGTTCTAAACACAACAGAAATGGGGGTGAGTAGCAGTCAGAAGTGACAGTGGGTGGGGAAGGATAAGGTGGATAGGCTTAGTTTTCTTTATACCGGCAGAAAAGACGTTAGACTTTATGCCAGTTTTTTCCATGTGGTTAGTCCCAGTAATAACAGAAATATTAAGCATGCAACACGAGGTACTCACTCGGTGATGAGGCTCTCCTCGGGGGGGCTCTCAGGCCACTCGGGCTCTGGCTCTGGTTCTGGTTCTGGTTCTGGCAGCACAGAGGGGAACTCTTCTTCACTGGTTTTTATGGAGGACATGTGGAGGGAGGAGGACTCTTGCTGGCGTAAGGACTCCAGCTCCATCTGCTCCTCCAGGTCTGACACAAATACACAAAGGTCAAGGTTAAGGTGCACTTTATGGTCTAGTAGGGAAATGTGTCCTCTACATTTGACCCATCCTTCAGTGTCTCTGGGTTAAACCTACATTTGACCCATCCTTCAGTGTCTCTGGGTTAAACCTACATTTGACCCATCCTTCAGTGTCTCTGAGTTTAACCTGTCAGAAGCATTGGGGCCCATCTCCAGATCTTGAGCTAGTCTTGGTCAGGACTACTTTAGCTGGAGGATTTATGCATGTTTCAGGTTGACGGAATAATTCATAATTTAATAATTAATTATGTTGTATTTGTTTGTATTGTGATTTTAATGTCTTTAAAGCACTTTAAGTTGCTTTGGGAGAAGTGCCTTGCTCAGTGACACAACAATATGCACTCATCTGAGCTGGGATCTAACCGCCATCTATTTGTGGGCAAACCCTCGACCGAGTCACTGCCACTTCAAGAGCTTACCATGGGAGCAAAGAGGACAAAACTAGAACTAAAACAGGACTAAAACACTAAAACGGGAATATAACAGCCATTGACTAAAGTGGATCTGAAAAAAAGGACTCAACCAGGACTAAATCAACAACTAAAGCAAGGTCTAAACCAGGAGTAACAGTGACTAAACTGAGACTAAAGCAGGACTACAGTATACCAATGACTAAACTAGAACTAAACTGGGACTAAACTGGGACTAAAACCAGGACTAAACCAGGACTAAACCAGGACCACTAATGTCCACTATTGACTGGCACATCATTAATAGATAAAGCATTGGCTTTCAATATCTTAGGACAGCACTTATGAATTAACCCTAGACCTAAACTCCAAATGAGGACCCTGCAGTGACCCCTGAGCTCCACCAGAAGGAAGGGGCGTACCCTCTACTGGGCCCTGACCACAGCTTGAGAAGCACAGACCATAAAGTCTACATATTCTATAGCACAGTTAAACACACATCTCATTCTCACCATTGTAGACTTCCAAGACGGCGGCGCAGGACACAGAGCCGTAAGAGTTTAGAGCCACACATTTGTAAACTCCAGAATCCTCAGGGAAGGCCTCAGTGATAACCAACGTGCACAGCTCCTCTGCACAAACATGACACAAAAGCTGGTTTGTAATGTATTTCATTTTCAAATTTTAAAATATAATATATGCATCTTGGGTTCTTACCAGGGACTGATGCCGAACTGGCCTCTAAAAAACAAGACAAAAGTTTCAATTATATGGTTTAAACTTCAAATAATAAGTCGTAACAGTCATGCAGTTGTTGCATTTTGCTTCAGCTGCTATAGAGCTGTGCCTTGAGGCAGACTAAGTGAGTCTTGCCTGCCAAAACCATGCCATTGGCCTTTAACGTTTATTTGTTATATTAGAGGTGTTATTTACCATTATTTACCAGTTCAAGGCCCCCAGGATTTAGAGTCTATGTGTGTAAAGGCTCTTCACAACAACACATTTTGAAGTCTAACATATTGCTACAGAAAAAAATCATGCTAATCCTAAAGCAGGAGAATCCCAGAAAAACATTTTAATAAGGTGTAATATTGTTGAAAATGTGAGCTGCAGTACATTTACAGCACCATGAGACACTTAAAAGAAAAAAAAAAAAGATATTGTCCGACATGCCCCTGTTGTATTCCCACTAGGTGCTATCTATGTTACTGTTGTCTGATAGTGTGCAGCTTTGGCCATTGGGGGGGAAAGGGGCCAGGTGAGGGAGGAGCGTGCAATCAGAGTCGATTCACATAAATAAAAAAAATAATTAAATAAACATCAGAGCTGATTTGTTCAAATGAAACTAAATAAAACAATGAGATGTCTAGTATTAAGAAGAACTGAAAACCACACATTAAAAACAGTTCTTCTTAATCTTCTGCTGATACAGTCACTCTGACAAAAAGGAAACCTGTCTATGAGTTGCACATAAACATATGAACTATTTAGATTTATATGAAAACATTAAATGGGTGGGATTCACACTTAGTTATCTTCTCTTTTCATGTTAATTTTATTTATGTATGTTTTGATTTGTTTGCATTGAATGTATTTCTTATTTTGTAAAACACTTGGAATTACTTTGTGTAGAATTGTGCTATACAAATAAACTTATCATAGATGCATGTATACTAGTATAAATCTCCTGCAGAATAGTTACATGTACTTAAGTCTTATCTGTACTTTTACACAGTATAGGTATATGTATGACTTTTGCGTATAGAATGGGCACATGTCTTATCTTTGTACTTATCATAAGTTGTCAAGAAAATTCAGTTCTCTCGACGTGCGGATTACATCTGCATTATATTATTCATACTCTTGCGTAGGATTGATACACGTATGTTTAAGTTATTCGTACTTTTGCGCAGGAAATAGGTGCTTGTATGTTAGTATAATTCTCTTGTAGGATTAATACATGTATATTTATGTTATTTGTACTTTTGCGTTGGATAGGAGCATTCATATTTTATTCATACTTTTGCGTAGGATCCTGAAGTCATCTGAGTCCAGGATCTGCTCTTCTTCTCTGTACCAGAGCACCTGCATCGGGGGAGTACCTCTGAGACGACATTCTAGCACCACCAGCTGACCCTTCACGCTGCTCACATCATGGAGGCACTGAGAGGTACAGCGCAGTATCAGGGCCAGTTTAAGTCTAATGTGAAGGCAGTACTATAAGTTTACCTTTACAAATGAGGGAGCTCCTCTGCTACCTGAGTACTGCGGGCTGTAGGGGGCGCCAGGGGTCTGGAAACAAAATGAACTGTAACTGACCATGCTCACTGTAAGCATGTTTTTTTTGTTTGTTTTTTTTCTTTTTTTTTTTTTTTTATACAAAAAATATGTAATTGAATAAATGCAAGAAATGTGATACTATAGAATATTCTGGGCAATATTCTATAGTATGACATTTATCACCTGCTTGTCTCCATGGAGACAAGCAGGTGATAAATTCCTCTATTAGAAATGTTGCATAGTGCCCCTTTAAATAGGTTCAAATCTGTATATTTCTTTAGACAGAAGATATGTAAAATAAGGTGTACTTTTTTTCATTTTCTGCAGTGGATCCATCCTTCAATCCTAAGCAGCAGTGGACCAGGTCTGAGCCAGGATCCTGGTTAGGAGTAAATAGTTCAAGGATCGTTGTGCAGTTTAGTTTCGTACCGTGGGAAGGGCTGACACAGACCGGCTGCACCAGACTGGAGAGCTTCTGCGTCAGAACAGCGGAGGAGGACGCAGAGGAAGAGGAAGTAGAGGAGGCACAGTATGAGGCAAGAGGAGCAGAGGAGGAGGGGAGCTCTCTATGTGATGATGCAGAGGAGGAGAGCAGAGCAGAGGAGGAGAGCTCTCTGTGGGATGATGCAGAGGAGGAGATGGTCAGAGACATGGTGCTGGTCTTCTTCTGCACCCTCTGGACTCTAAAGCACAGACAGAGGAGGACGTTTTTTAAGCAGGAGTCACACTAGTGTACGTGTGTGGTGTTTTAAAGTGGAACTAAACCCTAAATCCACTTTTTTTGCTACTAAATTGTGTATATGGTGTTTTAATAGTCCTGTCTACTGCTCATACCCCTTTTTTTCACCATTTTAGTGCAAACTAGGCAAATTTGCAGCTTTGTGTGTGCTGCTGCCTACTCGCTGCAATTTCCAGTACTATGCAACATCACACAGGACTGCCCTGATTGCAGCCAGGTGTTTTTAATTACAAGCATCTGGTTGCAGGGCGGAGTTTGAAGTGTGGATACGTGTTAGATCAATCACACTGTTCCTTATACCTCCAGACCCCTGCCCTTCCTCCCCCCTCACTCTCACCTTTAGTTGTCGAGGGACTGCACCTTTTTGAAACGTGGTAGTGGGCGGAGGTTTAGGTGTTTAGTCACACTTAAAGCGGAAGTTACATCAGTGTACATGTGTGTGGTTTTTAAAGGTTAAAGACTTACTTCTCCATCCCTCAGCTCCAGAGGCACAGACTGGACTCCCCTGAAACACAAAACAAGTTTATGTTATTTAGAGCAATGTATGATACTCATATTGATAATATTACTAATAAATACTGCCTATGATCATTTGGGGCGCGACAGTAGCTTAAATGGTAGTGTTTGTCAAACTGATCAAAAGTTGGTGGTTTGAAAACCCACTCGTGACATAAAATATTATTGGTAAAGCAGTCAGATCCACTGACTCACAGGTTAGAATACTGCCTTTGTCTCCTTTGGCAAGACACTTGACCCACCCCGGCCCCAGTGTCTGTGTACATTGGTGTATGAATGTGTGCGTGAATGGGTGAGTGGTTCCTTGAAAAGCGTTTATATATATATATGTATATATATATATATATATATATATATATAGCGAGCGCTTTATATACCTGCGTGGGATGTACCACTGGAACAACTTAAGTGGCTGATATCAAGAAATTATACTAATAACTTGAGAGAGCTGGACTGAAGGACAGCAAAGAAGCACTCATCCTGGCTGCACAGAAGCAGGCCTTGAGCACTAGAGCAATAGAGGCCCAGACAAGACCAAGGTGTGGGCTGTGCAAAGAGGCCCCAGAGACAATCCAGCACATAACTGCAAGATGTAAGATGCTGCAGGAAAAGCAAAAATTGAGCGGCATAACCAAGTGGCAGGCATAGTGTAAAGAAACTCCCAGGTCAGGGTGGGAAACACCTCCATTCTCCTATTGGAGAATGATCGATCCAAGATCCTGTGGGACTTCCAGATACAGATTGATGATAAACCAGTCGGACATTGTGGTGGTGGATAAACAACAGAGTAAAGCCGTTGTGGTGGACATCACAGTACCAAGTTATGGGAACATCAGAAAAAGGAACATGAGAAACTAGAAAGAAATAACAGGGGCTCAAAGAAGAGCTGGAGAAGGCCTGGAAGGTGAAGGCATCACTGGTGCCCGTGGTCATTGGAGCACTTGGGGCAGTGACCCCCAAACTGGAGGGAGTGGCTACAGCAGATCCCAGGAAAAACATCAGACATCTCAGTCCAGAAAAGTGCAGTACTAGAAACAGCAAAGATACTGCGCAGAACCCTCAAGCTCCCAGGCCTCTGGTAGAGGTCCTGAGCATGGAAAGAAATGAGACCACCCACGGAGGGTAGTGTAATCACTCCACACTCAGATGGTGATAGCTCTTTCTGTAGCCCCAGCTGCCCTGAAACAGGTTGAAAGTGAGGCTGCCCATCTGCACCACTGGCCCCATCGATCACCACCAACACACCACACCACATTCAGATATAGCAAGGTAGAGGAAGCCTTACTAAGCCAGAAATGAACTAGGCCTAAAACTGGACAGAAACAGATCTTAAACACAACTTTAGCAAACTATTACGCTGAAGTCCTGACAAAAAGCAGCTACAGTACAATAAGTAATCACTTCATCTCAAATACAAAAAACATTTTCACGAACCTTTGGAACAATGCCAGGACTCATATCAGACTCATCTTCTCTCTATCCACTTATCATGTCCATCAAATCCTGCAGTATCACAATCAGTTTTAAACACAATCCACACAAGCTTAACCCTGCTCTGCTCGTTTTGTGCACTGAGGCTGAAACAGGTGGATGACGGTTAGATTCCAGGTTTAGTCAGAAAGCTGCAGCTGACTCATGGGCGTGGACAGGAAACTCTCTGAGAGTTACACACAGCCAACCCCACCCCACCAGGAAACAGACAGCTGACAAGCAAACAACCGCACCCCACAACACACCCAAGAACCCTCACAAAACCCCCCCACCAGAGAATACAAGACCCCCCCCCAAGTTAGCCCACAAAACAACCCCCCTGACCCCCCCCCCCCCCACCCACACCAACCACCACCCCCCACCAATCCCCACCACACCCCCCACACCACACCCACCCCCACACCCGCCAAAAGGCCCATCTACCACCACCCCACCAGCCCCCAAAACAAACAGACACTCCACTCAAACTAGAACCCGGAAGTCCAACACACCCCCAACCCACCACCCCCACCCCATCCCCACTAGATGACATCCACCCCCCCCCCACCCCCCCCAACCCCAAAGACCAACCCCCCTCCACCCCCCCACCCCAAACAGAACTGAACCCACCCCCACCCACCCCCACCACACACACCTCCCCACCCCCCCCAAAAATCACACTCCCACCCACCCCACCCCAAACAACAAAACCCCCACCACCCCCCCCACCCCCCCACCCCCACCCCCACACCCACCCCCCCCACCCCCACCACCCCCCACCCACCCCACAACACCCCCACCCCCCCACCACCCCAAACATACACTCCAACACACCCACCCACCCACCACACCCCCCAACCAACACCCCCCCCCCACCCCACCCACCCAAACCCCCCCAACCCCCCCACATCACCCCCCCACCCCACCCATGGACCCACCACCCCACCCACCACCCCTTTCACCACCCCCACACCCACCCCCACACAAACCAACCCCACATGAGACCCCATGCCACCCCCCCCACCCACCCCCCCCACCCCACAGACACAACTCACCGGCACCCCCATCCCCTGACCCCCACCCCCCACAACCCCCCACACACACACCCCCACCCAACCCACCCCCCCACCCCCCCCACAACCCACCAAACCCACCCCACCCCACCAAACCCATCACACCACTCCACCCCCACACCCCCCCACCACCCACCCCCCCACCCACCACCCCCCCCACCCTAAAGCTGCAGTGCTCATGGGCACATAATCTCTGAGAGGTTACATCAGAGGTTTATAACAGAAGGGACAGTGACATAGGAAACAATGGGAGCCAAAACTGATGCCAACTACAACAACTGCATTTAAACACAAGAGAGGAGGAGATATAGGGAAAAATGAAAAATATTATGGATAGTTGTTTTTGCAGATGTGGAAATTCCAAGGACTGGGCATTTTGTCCATTTTGTAAAGGCTGCAAACAACAAAAACAAAAGAGAAAAATAAGGAACATTTGTTTTGAAAAGAACATGTTAGATTAGATTATATTGTCACTGTCAATTCCCAAGTCAAGCAGCAACATTTAACAGCACATGTGAGGGGATTACATGGTCAGTGTGATTGCTTGTGGAATAAAAGCTGTTTTTCAGTCTAGTGCGTCTTGTCTTAAACAGTCTGAACATACACCCTAATGGAGCACCACAAAGTCTCATGTTTGAAAGAAAATGTATTTCACAGTATTTTATAATACCAGGTCAAAGGTCACATTATTCACATGGAAACACTAATACAGGAGGAACTGTGGTTGCCAGATTGCTTTTCATTATCATGTGTTTGGGAATGTGCAATTGCTCAGAAGTGAACAGAGATTAACTAAGCACTGCAAATTATCTTCAAAATTAACCATCCCTTACTTCAATATCGTGATTCATTTGGGTCCAATATTCACAATAGGCTATTATTTAACAGCTACATTTTCATGACATTATCACCTGTTTCTATCTTGAGCTCTTTATGAGGATATGTTGGTATATGTTAGAAAAAACACATGAGGTCCTCATGAAGAGATTACACCGATGTGTGTTCAAGACATTAATATTGAAGGCCTTTTTAATAACAACATTCTCATATGGCCCAGTCATGTGTGACACTGTGTCTGTCTGAACCTGAGACCGAAGGAAACCAACACTTTACCCACAATCCTCTCTGATAAATTTAAACACACCACCCACAGAGACGCACAGCCTTTGACACCACTCCCTCTCTCTTCTTCTTTCCTTCTCTCTTCTTCTCCCCCATTCCCTCTCTTTCTCTTACACATAGAGGAGTGTGAAATATTACATAAGATGGACGCTCCACTCAGATGGACCACAAACTATTTCAGATGCGATCAGGTTCCCAAAGCTGAGTCTGATCAAAACATCCCTCTCATCTTTTATCCTTAAACCCTCTACCGCAAACTGACCCAGGACTTCCCTCTGGCCAGACGCTTCCTCCAGATCCTCTGAGCCTCAGACACAGGGAGAACAACATGCAAACCCCACAGCCTTCAAATGTGTGTTTGCTGCCACTAAATGCATGGTATGATATACACACATTTCACCCTATAAAGTCCAGGGTGCGCATTTTTTCTTTAAATGATAAATGTTCACATTTATATCTTTTATAGTAGTAGACCAGAAGTATCAATACTGACATATCAAATATACTAACATATATATATATTATATATACTGACTCAGCACAAATGTGGGTGGTGTTATGCATACACCCGTGTCTGCAGAAACTAGAAGTGAGGTGAGTTAAGATTCTTGCCCAAGGACACAACAACAGTATTCACCTGAAGAAGATGAAATGGATCCCCGACCCATCACTTTCTTTCTCTCTCCCTTTCTCTCCCTGGTTGTGTTGTGGGTTCAGACTCTGCTGTTGCCTCACTCTCTTGTCCCAAAATATAACTGCCCTTTAAACCCACCTCCTCATTTTAAGCTGTCAGAAGCTCTTAAGCCAAAACACTTCCTTTGGCCTGTATTCTCACTCCACAATACTGAAGCTCAGCTGTTTGGGACAATATAATACAACACAATATGAAAAGTGAAAGAGGCTTCTGATTACTCCTTTTGAATATTGCTGTGTCACATTTTCTAATTGTTTTTTTACCCACAAAAATAAAAAAGTAACTGAGTCTTAAAAACACGAAGAACAGAATTAGTTAATTTTAAACAGTTTGCATTGGTCAAAAGTTATTCCTCACTTACCTTATGCATTCAGAGCATCCTAATTATTTATTCAGTTATTTAGAAGCGCTTTTTCACAACTCTCAGAAAACCAGTGTTTTGCCATCACAGTAACAACCACAGGCATGCCAACTGTGCACTTCCTGATTTTTAATTCTTCAAAAAACACTTCATAATTAGATGCAGACAGTACACAGTGGACTTAATTTGACCTCAAGAGCTGTGCTGCCTTTGTGTCCTATATCTGTACTGGGTCAAGACACCATGTTGGTCAAATACATGGGGATAAAATCAGGTAACAGCCCTTTAAGATCAGGTCGTAAACTCCAAGTCTGAAGCAGTGCACTTTATGAACGTAAAACAGTAAACACTGCAGATCTGATACCTACTGTTGTATCGAACAGAAAATGCAGACTAAACTTGATGGAGTCTACAAAGCTCGGTTCACTGCTTTGCACTTTTGGCATTTCTTAACTCTGACAAGGTACAGCTGTGAAGTGAAAAACCATTTCATGTGTCTTTATTTTAAAGCTCATTGAGAAAAAGGCCAAGGGTTTACACTGTGCAACACTGTCGACAAAGCAAAGTCTGGCTACTGTGAGGATTTGAATATAAACAAATATTTAGTTTATTTTACTTTGTTTTTATTTACCACCTAATTCCATATATCTTTCTGCATATATTTGATGTCTTCCATCTAAAATGTAATGTAAAATGTAACAAAAAACAAAAACAATAAAAAAAAAAAAAAAAAATAAATAAAAAATGAGTGAGTGTGTGTCCAAACTCACACAGACACTGGTTTAAAAGTTGATAAGATAACCTGTGGCAAAGCTAGTTTGAGAGCCAAAACGATCTGGATAATTCTAAGATGCTTTCAGAAACTTTTCTTGCTCCCCCATCTCCATGGAGACCTTGCCTGAATGTTCCAGAATATGGCAAATGGCCTAACAAGTTTGCCACAACAGCATTAACCCTAGGCAGGTGACAGCACTACATATGTTTTTTTTATGGATCTCGTAGACTTATCCTATATATAAAAACCATAACTCCATGATGTTTGTGAAATCAAACATACAAACAAGCTTAAAATAATGATAACTAAGAGTGTCAGCAAATCCCCATGTTGTTGTTGTTGTTAGTCCATGTGTGTAATCAGACTGCACAGGTCAAAATAAAGGCTCTGCCAGCAGCAGTTCCTCTGACTGAAATAGAACCGGACTATTTCAGGAGAGAAGCTCTGATGCAAGAACTGAGACTAAACTTAACTGAATCTAAACTCTGACACTAAAACTCGGACTAAACTTTACTGAGCCTAAACTCTGACACTCAAACTCAGAGTAAATTTTACTAAGCCTAAACTGTGAGACGCAAACTCAGAATAAACTTAACTGAGCCTAAACTCTGATAGTAGAACTCAGGCTAAAACTTAACTGAGCCGAAACTCTGACACTAGAACTCAGATTAAACTTAACTGAGCCTAAACTCTGACACTAAAACTCAGACTAAACTTAACTGAGCCTAAACTCTGACACTAGAACTCAGACTAACTTAACTGAGCCTAAACTCTGACACTAAAACTCATACTAAACTTAACTGAGCCTAAAACTCTGACACTAGAACTCAGAAAAGACTAACTGCGCCTAAACTTGAACACTAGAACTCACACTAAACTTCACTGAGCTTAAACTCTGGCACTAGAACTCAGACTAAACTTACCTGAGCCTAAACTCTGACACTAGAACTCAGACTAAACTTAACTGAGCCTAAACTCTGACACTAGAACTCAGACTACACTTAACTTAGCCTAAACTCTGACACTAGAACTCAGAATAAACTTAACTGAGCCTAAAACTCTGACACTAGAACTTAGACTAAACTTAACTGAGCCTAAACTCTGATAGTAGAACTCAGGCTAAACTTAACTGAGCCTAAACTGTGACACTAAAACTCAGACTAAACTTAACTGAGCCTAAACTCTGACACTAGAACTCAGACTAAACTTAAATGAGCCTAAACTCTGACACTAAACTCACAAAAGACTTAACTGCGCCTAAACTCTGACATTAGAACTCAGACTAAACTTAACTGAGCCTAAACTCTGGCACTAGAACTCAGAATAAACTTAACTGAGCCTAAACTCTGACACTAGAACTCAGACTAAACTTACCTGAGCCTAAACTCTGACACTAGAACTCAGACTAAACTTAACTGAGCCTAAACTCTGACACTAGAACTCAGACTACACTTAACTTAGCCTAAACTCTGACACTAGAACTCAGACTAAACTTAACTGAGCCGAAAAACTCTGACACTAGAACTCAGAATAAACTTAATTGAGCTTAAACTCTGACACTAGAACTCAGACTAAACTTAACTGAGCCTAAACTCTGACAGTAGAACTCAGGCTAAACTTAATGAGCCTAAACTCTGACACTAGAACTCAGACTAAACTTAACTGAGCCTAAAACTCTGACACTAGAACTCACACTAAACTTAACTGAGCCTAAACTCTGACACTAGAACTCAGACTAAACTTAACTGAGCCGAAAACTCTGACACTAGAACTCAGACTAAAACTAACTGAGCCTAAACTCTGACACTAGAACTCAGACTAAACTTAACTGAGCCTAAACTCTGACAGTAGAACTCAGGCTAAACTTAACTGAGCCTAAACTCTGACACTAGAACTCAGACTAAACTTAACTGAGCCTAAACTCTGGCACTAGAACTCAGAATAAACTTAACTGAGCCTAAACTCTGACACTAGAACTCAGACTAAACTTAACTGAGCCGAAACTCTGACACTAGAACTCAGACTACACTTAACTGAGCCTGAACTCTGACACTAGAACTCAGAATAAACTTAACTGAGCCGAAACTCTGACACTAGAACTTAGACTAAACTTAACTGAGCTTAACTCTGACATTCAAACTCAGACTAAACTTAACTAAGCCTAAACTCTGAGACTCAAACGCAGACTAAAGTTAACGGAGCTTAAACTCTGACACTCAAACCCGGACTAAACTTTACCGAGTCTAAACTCGAATATTAGAACTCAGACTAAACTTAACTGAGCCTAAACCTAAACTTAACCTGCAGACCATGAAAACTTTCAAAGCCAAGGAAACACTTAAACAAACACAATGACCCTAAAGCAGAATTATTCCCCAAAATAATCTATATGTACAATATCATTAGAAAACATGAGCTGAATAAATAAATGTCACAATGAAAGACTTTGGCAGCCGGTTTGTTTGTAATATGAAAAGTTATTTATTCAAACATCTAAAGTTCAAATTGATAATCTAATCAATCAATATTTATTTATAGACTCAACAATACTCACGATGGTGTGATTTCCAATATAAAATCACTAAAGTTAATATAATCATCATCGGGACAGGTCTTGCAGCACAGAGCACAGAGGGTTAGTACGATCCTTACATTAAACTAACTAACTAAAGCAGACTTGCATCTCAGGGTGCATTAACACTTGTCCTGGTTTGGTCGAGGTTTGGGCCCACTTTGAGTCCTAATGTAGACTTGATTTGGCCCCATTCTAGTCCAAATTTAGTCCTGGTCTAGTTTTGGTTTAGTTCCTGGTTTCCTCCCAGTTTAGTCTCACATTTGATGTGGATGCACCATAATTCAACTGAGACTGAACCAACTAAAGTAAGTCCAAACCAGGTTAATATTAACACTCAAAGAATTCACATAAATTTACTGAAGATAATCTACAACTCTAGCCACATATGCCCTGGGGCTGACTGACAGAGGCATGGCAGCAAATCAAAGCCATTACTCCACCAAACCACCACCAACACTTGCCTCATTCACACTAGGGAGAGTGGGATGAGTGTGTTGCCCAAAGACATTACAGCACTCTTGAGTTTGTGGGCAAACACCGTGATCACTGAGCCAGTGCTGCCCCAGATTGAGCCAGGCTAAAAAGGACTTAACCAGGACTTTGTTTAATCATACATAAACCAGGGCCTATAGCCAGGTCTGAATCAGCACAAACTGGGAATCACGGAGAACTAAACCAGGGCTAAAACCAGGGCTAAACCACGACTAAACGTGTGGACTCTATAAATGGCACAACATGGCACAACATCATATATTAGCAGCAGATATTTCGGTTCAGAATGTTGAACATGCATTTTGTGCAGCTCAGTCATGTCACTGCGTGGGCCTGTGGAACAAGTGCCACCTCTCCACCTGTTTAAACCAGTGCAGCCTTTAAACTCACCTGCCTCAGCCCTCCTCAGGGGAACAAGAGATACTGTAGAAAATATCCAAAAGAGGCAGATACACAAGGGGAAAATGGTTATGGTTAGTTGCAGTGGTGTCCTGGCATGGTTAGCTTGCCCCAAACACAGTGATAGAAACGGGGGTGAGGGCAAGCAAATGCTGAGGGGAGGGGGGAGGGTCAGGGCAAATATAGACTGTGCATTTCAAACCTGCACAACACCCTGGAGTATGTACTAGTGCTGAGGCCAAAATGTACTAAATAACACAACGATTCTACTTGAAAGTGCATATGACAGGTACACATATAATGTGTACCTGTTTTAAATATAAATTATAGTTTTACACAAACCAAGAAGCAATTTTTGAGGAAAAGCTGAAAAAATGTGTTGAAAATTACAGGAAGTAGAGACAAACTCTATCGAAAAGTTAGATACAATTTCCATGTAATAACAATTTTTTTCTGACCACTATTTCTAACCATGAAGTAAAAATTTGAATCTAAAAAATGGCTTAAGTGGGAAAAAAGTTTTTTTTTTTTTTTTTTTTTTAGCTAAATCTTGAATGTAATGATCTTAACCATGCTTTAGTAAAATGAGCAGTCAATGCAATAGGCACTTTAACATATATGGAATCAAACTGAACACTACTGGAGCTCAACAGTGACCGCCCATCACCGGTTCCATAAGCAAAATTTCCCATTTTTTCCCACAGATGTTCAGGGGAAAAAAAAACAAAAAACATAAATAAATGAAAGTTTGAAAGCTCAGGGATAATCAGCGCTGTGGTAAGTGATGACGACAAGACCTATACTTTTATGTAAGATGTACACTTTTATGTAAGATCTGTTTCTAAACCAGACAAGTTATTAAAACATTCTGCTGAATCTTTTGTTTAAAATAGCTTTTTAGGCCCATTGTGGATTTAGCACATGAATGGTTAGCCTCTGCGATGTCTTTGAACTCTTGATATTTGAATTTTTTTGAAAAGTCTATGGAAAAAATTAACTCAAAATGTACTTCAGGAACCAGAATAAAAGTTTTGGCCTTATATCAAATAATTTAATAAAAACATGCTCAGATATTGATTTCACTGATAAATTACTAAAACCATTAAAACCAATATTTGCAGTAGCAGTACTAGATTTTATTTAATACAATTTAGTGCAAAAGTATTGAAAATCAGATACTACTTGATATTAAAACTATTAGCGAAACTTGATACTCATTTGAGTAGGTATTGGTACTAAAAAAAAAATACATTCACAGGACAGAAAGTAACCTTCCCTGAATAGCTTTAAAAATATACACCCATGGACCTCTATGGAACCTACCATATACTTATACTGTTGTGAAAATATAGGTTTGATATAATAAATAAATGTGTAGCTACAACTGTGAATTAAAGTGACGTTTCTATGAGCTGTGTCAGAGGTGATGACATACAGCACAGAGAGGTGAGACTGGGGCCAAAAGAACTCTGCTCTGGAGCCACCGAGTCTTCAACATGACACCTGAACGACACGTGTATACAGGAGAGAGGGGGGGAGAAAGAGAGGAGAGAGAGAGGAGGAAGGGAGGGGAAAGGAAGGGGGGAGTGGTTGTCTCCAGGACCAGGACTAAATCAAGACTAAACCAGGGACTAAACCAAGGCTAACCAGGAGACTATACCAAGAATAAACCAGGCTAAAGCCGGGCACTAAAAATCAAGTCTAACCGAAGGCTTATACCAAGACTAAAACAGGGACTAAACAAATACTAACCCAGGGACTAAACCAGACTAAACCAAGGCTAACCCAAGAATTATACCAAGACTAAAATAAGGACTATACCAGGACTAAACCAGAGATTAAGCCAAGACTAACCAAGGGACTAAACCAAGACTAAAGAAGGACTATACCAGGACTAAACAAGGGTTAAACAAGGACTAAACCAGGACTAAACCCAGGGACTAAACCAAGACTAACCAGGGACTATACCAGGACTAAACCAAGGCTAACCTAAGAACTATACCAAGACTAAAACAGGGACTATACCAGGGATTAAAACCAAGACTAATCCAGGGTCTATACCAGGATTTAACCAGGACTTAACCAGGACTAAACCAGGACTAAACCAAGGCTAACCCAAGGACTATACCAACACTAAAAAGGGGACCAGGACTAAACCAGGGATTAAACCAAGACTCTAACTCTGGGAACTATTCCAGGACTACACCAGGGACCAAACCAAGATTAATGGGACTAAAGCAGGATTAAACCAGGGACTAAACTTGGTGGTGGAAGAGAAAGGAGAGAAGGAGGAGTGGAAAATGGTAAAAAACGCACTGAAAGTGCTTTACACTTAATGGAATCACCCACTCACACACCAGTGTACACACAAACACAGGAGTGATTAAGTACCTTGCCCAAGAACACAATAACAGGATCTGCGGTACCTGAGATCAAACTGCCAACCTGTGGGACTGCTGGTTTCAGATGACATCACAACACTCTATAGGCCAATAATATTTAACACAGATGGGGGCAGCTACAATTAATATAGTTAAAATGCAGATTTCTGTTGTAACACAGTGAGTTCTTGTGTCTAGTCACTGGTAGAAATGATAAGGTTCAACATTTGTGAACTGTCTCTTGTCCCCATCTCAGACCATGACATCATCACAAACTCTGAAAACCACCAATAAGACATTACTGCAGACACATTTATAAACACATTTTAAATCCTTATATTTATTCATTTTTCAGACTCATGTTTCCTCCAGTTTAGCGCGAGCTGAAAGCATCTTAACAAAACAGAAACAAAACCAGATCCAGTGCAAACAAACGACAAACAGTTCAGAAAAGTACAAAAATTACACAGAAAATATTTGGTCTTTGACATTTAAACACTTTTATCAAATATAGAAAGTTCATGAGTTACATAGTACTTAGGGCAGTAATAGCAAATACTTCATAATGTAATGACTTGGTAGGGGCCTGTCACTACTTGTCTCCTTGGAGATGTTATTGTCTGGAATGTTCCCCAGGATGGCATTAAACAAGTCCATCTTGCATTCATACAATTACAGGTATTTACATTGCTTAAAAAAATGCATTTATACTTTGTAGGCTTGCCTCTCCAAAAACCTGACCTGTAACTTGGCCTGATGTCATCATGTCCTTGTTTCCATAGGGATTGTTAAGTTTAATGTCGTAATGTGAAAAATTACAGGCAAAGCAATAACATCTCCATGGGGAAAAGTTACACTGTGCACCTTTATATTTCATCCAAAAAAGTACTTAATAGACAGTTCAGGACAATGGTATGCAATAGTTCATATCCAGTTGTTCACAAACTTAAACATTTATAAAAAACCTTTTTCTAAAATCTCTCTTTTTCACATCCTCCTCCTCATTTTCAACACATTCCTCTGTCACTTTTAGCGTCTCTCTTTGGTTTTTAAGGCTCTGTCCGCTTTAAACTAGCGCTGTCACGATACAAAAATGTCAAACTAGTGTCTAGTTTAAATACTGATATTTGATCTAGTTTTTGTATCGATTAATATCTGATGTTTGATACTCTAAATTACACTGCATTTCTGTGGACAGAGACTTAAAATGAGAATACACATTTCAGCAAACTTTTAACACCTTCTCAAAACACTTCCTTCGTTTTCAACATCCTACAAAAAACATCCACATTTGCATAGAGCAGACGCAAGCTGCAAAACATGTGCAAAACAAAAGTAAACAATATGTAACTTTTCTGGTGCATATAGTCTGCTACCTGATTCTCTCCACTGACATGCTACTGCTTTGCCCTAAATGTTCCACAGTATAGCATTAAATTGCTCTGGTTTGCATTTTTTTTTCAATAACCAATGTTTTATATAGTAGGCCTATAGTCGACTGAAGACAAGTTCTACCAATTGATTAGTCGACGAAAAAGGGGTCGTGACAAAAACTCTAAAAACTATTCTGGATCTTTATGTATGTACGGGAGTGCATGCAAAAACTACTTTTAATGCAGAAGAAAGTACGAGGAAACAATGCATTTATATAAAGACAGATTAAGCTTGTCAAGCATGAGTACAATCTGCCTTTTTACAAATACCAAAAAATACCAAATCTTCAGCTAACTCACTCATTTCTCCTTTCTGCTGTTGTCCCACATAAATCCTTATCACCTAAATAAAATGATTAGTGGGCTAATAGAAATTTTGGTTGATTTAGACTTCAATGACCAATTAATCGACTAAACAACTAAAGGCCTACATCCTTGCTTAGTGGGGGAAAAAAAAATAAATCTTGAAAATCATGCATTCTTACTGGGAGTAAGGTTACCTCTCCACAGATCTACACCTGTAACTTATGGCCTTCTGGCTTCACCTGCTTTTTCAGTGGAGATAGATATTTTAGTTTTATCTACAATGTTACACAGTATGACAATTAATACTTTGCAGTGACATCATGCTGGGGGTGTTCTACATGTGTCTCTATGGAGGAATGTTCAGCAGTTACCATGGTGACACATTGCAAACACAGTAAGCACATCCTCACAAGTTTCAGATCTAAAGCTCTTTAGATCAGAGCATATCTAAGATCTAAAAACCTCAAAAAATTAAAAAAAATAAAATACAAAAAGCATTTAAATTACACATTTTCAGGAGCCTGTGTTCAATACGAGTGTACATGGTCTGTTTTCAACAAAAAGGTGAGAGTGACTAACTGAAAAAACTGTTGGCTAATGCTAGCTAGCTTATGACTGCATGTTATTTGAGGGGGGACTTGTTTAACAGCAGAAATATCGTCCCACCGTGTAGTTCAGCTAAGTCAGTTCTTTCAGGGTCAGGTGTGAAAAAAAAAGCTTAGACTATAGTCTAAATTGAGTAACGGAGCTTCAGACAGAGCAGTGCCTCCAGTTAGCTTCACTCCCCCACAGAATGTTGATGACATCAGCTGGCCAAAGTATAAATAACCAATCACCATGAATTCAAGCAGCTGGCAGACTCTCCACTAGAAAAGTTACATAGTGCACCTCTAACCAGGAATATGGTTTTACTTAAGTAAATGGATTTAACTTTAACCTAAAAAAGTCAAGTTTTGGTCCTAGAAGAATAAAATGTCTCTCTATAGTAAATGCACAGAACCAGCTGCAAAAACATTTATCAAGTCCCACTAAAATGTACTTACTTACGTTTTTAGGCTATTCTAAAAAAAAAAAAAAAAAAAAAAAAAAAAAAAAAAAAAAAAAGACATATTCACATTAAAGTAAAAGTACTTTAAAAACTTTGGTTTTTTGTTGTTGTTTTTTTTTTAAGCATATATCTAAAAACTTTGGTTGAATCAGGCATTCAGTTTAGTCATATTTTTGTATAATTAAAATATTTACTTTTAGTTTAGAATTTGCAATACGTTCAATAAAGTTACGATCTCCCTAAAAGGACTTTAACAGTTCAAAAATTGTAATTGGAAAATGTGTTGCAATAACTAGAGGATCTTGTTTTTATAGAATATTTTGTCAGTTTTTTCAGATATTGTTTATAAAGATATATTTGCTGTTCACATTTTATAAATACTTAAACACAGACATGGCTCGATTATACACATACAAACAGGCATTTAAAACAGTATGTTACACAAAACATTACAAATGGCAAATTTAGATTTTTGAGAACACAGTGTTTAAAAAATATGTTTTTTTAGGAAACCTAAAACTATAAGCTTATAAATCATATTTTTTATGGATCTGTTATTGATTTATCATTTGAGTAACAAATTTAAAATTCCCTCAATACTAGAAATTCTGATCACGTCTGTGGTGACCAAGGTCACCAGTTTCTAAATCAGGTCTGAACGTAGGACAAAACCAGGTCTAAACCGGAAGGACTAACCCAGGGAAACAAACCAGGTTTAAACCAGGACTAAAACCAGGGACCGTAAACCCGGACTAACCATTAGGACTAACTCAGGGACGTAAACAAGGACTAAACCAGAACTAAGATCAGGGGACTAAACCAGGAGTCTAAACCAGGAACTAACTCAGGGATTTAAACCTGGGTAAACCAGGGAATAAACCAGGGATCTAAATCAACGAACCTAATGTCCAGGGACTAAATCAGGTTTAAAGAAGGACTAAACCAGGACTAAACAACTATAAACGAGGCACTAAACTAGGGATTAAACCAGGTTGTAAAAAAGGACCTAAGACCCAGGGAGCAAACCAGGACTAACCAGGACAACTCAGGCTAAACCAAGGGACTAAAACCAGAGGTTTATAACTCAGGACTCATAATCCTATCGTGTGACCTAAACTCCTAAATCGTTTCTCTAGCCCCCCTCAGTGCTGAAGTTTACTTATAGGCGGGGTGATTAAAGTGATAACTTTCGAGATTTCAACCCAGCGAGCCACGACAACACCCCACGCGAAAACATCGAATTGATGCAAAGATCTAAACCAGGGACTGGAATAAGTTTACAACCGAGGATTCATATGTAGGAACCACAGGAGGACTGACCCACCTATATCCCTGACTATACTACACGAGGCACTAACACTATTTTTTTGTTTAAACTCTTTTGAGTTTAAAGACACGATTCTTGGGACGGATCGGTAATTTTTTGATTTTAAAACCGGGACAAATGAAACCAGGGAGCTTTTTTTTCAGAGGGGGAGGCCTTCTGAAGGGTATGGATATTTTTTTTGTTTTTTAGCGTTAAACGCAGGTGTTACTTTAAAACTTTTTTGAAATTTTTTTTTTTTTTTTTTAACAGGGACGAACTTTTTTTTTTTTAATAGGGACTAAACCAAGGGAATAAAACAGTTGGGAATTAACCCAGGTCTTTTTTTTTTTTTTTGACTAATTTTTTGGTTTAAACCAGGGAGGAGAAAACCGGTCTAACCAGTGTATAAATAAGTGGAACAAACTTTTTTTTTTTGTTTTTTTTTTTATTTGGAGCTTGTTCTATTAATTTTTTTTTGTTTTTTTCTTATCTTTCAATGTATTTTTTGCTTTACATTTGAAATCTATATATTTTTTTTTGTTCTGCAGCTATGTAGTTCACATTCTGATTTTTTCTTTTTTTTTTTCCTTTTTTTATATTATCTTTTTTTTTCTTAAGGGTTTAAATTTTTGTTTTTTTTTTTTTTTTTGTTTTCTGTTTTTTTTTTTTTTGTCTTTTTTTTTTTTTTTTTTTTTTTAAACCAGTGACTAAACTAAACCAGGACAAAACCAGGGACTAAATAGGGACTAAACACGGGAATAAACCAGGGTGAAACCAGGTCTAAACACGGGACTAAACCAGGACTAAACCAGGAGAAAACGGGTCTTAAACCATGTATAAAGTGGGAATAAACTGTGGCAAGAACCAGGAGTTGTTCTTTATTTAGATAGAAAACACTCTTTCACTGTATTTCGTTTACATGAAATCTATATTAAAAATGCTGCAGCTTTTTGTTCAAATTTCCTGATCTCACCACCAATATTATCAAAGGGCACTGTAAATGATCTGTTGAATTGTTTGATATATCTGAACATATTGCATATTTGGGTTTGTTAAACATGACTCTTAATCCAAGGCCATGCATTGCTTCTTTGTCTTATAAAAAATGTAATTCTAAAACATCTAGTGCATATGGACATTGTAATACTGATTTAAATGCTTTCAAGTCATGTCCATTGCATTGAACTTCCTCCATGAAGTCATTATTCAGTTTTTTGTCAGAGTATATAACATTGTCCCAGGTTTCACAAACCAACACAAAATGGACCCGACTTCTTCCTCTGTATATTTGCAGACCTTTCATCAACTAAAGTTGCACAAAACAAGTAGACAAGTAGTAGTTTTTACTGAATTGTTTGAAGCCAGTTCCTTATCTCTTCTTTTCCGGGATCTCAAGATTTGCAAGTTTCTTGATGGAATTTCTTGATTTTGGAATTGAACCCTCAACTTTATCTTGGCGAGAAGCAGAACTAACCATGTCACTAAAAACAGAGTTTTAAGCATAGGCTGTTCAAACTAAACAGTTCTTCAAGGCTTTAAAGTTGCACTGTGTAACTTTTGTTCATAGAGGGGTCATTGCTTTGCCTGGAATGTCCCACAGTATAGCATTACACTCATCTATCTCCATAGAGACAAGCAGACAAGGCCACCAGGCAAACTTACAGGTCAAAAAAGTGGAGAGGTGATCCCACTCACAGAAAACATGCTGGTTATTTTAGGAATAAAAACACTGTAGTTGGATAAATACACAATATATGCCATACTGTGCAACATTCCAAGCAAAGCTATAACATCTTAATGGAGATGAGCAGATGACATATCCTAAACCAGAAAGGTTACACAGTGTACCTTTAAAATACAATCCTTGGATTGTACTGGGTAATTTGTGAAAACGGTTGGTCCCATTTCAAGTTTAAATGCTTTGTATAGTGCATAGTATAAGTTTAGTGCAGTGAATCGGCTATATCAGTATTTTCCAATCTCATGTATTCTTATAATAAGGTGTACAAGATTGTACAAGATCATATCGTCTCCAGACTGAATGGTTCCTACAGAGAATGCAGTCCTTCCATGCATTGTAATGAAATATAGAGTACTGCCAGCAGATGAGAGAGTTAATTTGGACTTGTCTTCAGTCTTCCAAATTTTTATGGAGGTTTGGAGCAGTGTACAAGTTTCTATTGTCTCCATTCTAGATGGTTTATATGCAGAATGTGACCCTCCCATGCTCTATGGACTATAAAGCACTACCAGCAGAGGAGAGTTGAAATGGACTTTTTGTTGTCTCATGTGGAGGTACAGGCTTTTATTGTTTCCAGTCTGGATGGTTGGCATGGCTTTGTTGTCCTCTCATGTGTTATATTGGACTATAGACAATACAGACAGGAAATAACCATCTGAAGAGACACTTCATATGTATCTGTTATTGTCTCCAGTCTCATGTATTCTAGTGGAGGTTTGGAGCAATGTACAGATTTCTATGGTCTCCACTCCATGGTTTATATGCAGAATGTGGTCCTTCCATGCTTTATTATGGATTACCAGCTGAGGAGAGAGTTGAAATGGACTTCTTCTGGTCTCCAATCTCATGTGGAGCGGTGTACAGGTTTCCATCCAGGCTGGATGGTTTACATGGATCTCTGATCTGGTAAAATGGAGTATAGAGGAATACAGAGGAGGAACTCACAAGTTGAAGAGACATTTCATATGGATCTGTTGTTGTTTCCAGTCCCATGTATTATAATGGAGGTGGTGTACAAGTTTGTATTGTCTCCAAATGGGATGGTTTACATGGGTTTTTGCTCCCTCCATGTCATATATTGGACGATAGACAAAACAGAGGAGATCACCAGCTGAAGAGACAGTTCATATGGACCTGTTGTTGTCTCCAGTCTCATGTATTCTTTTTGGAGGTTTGGAGCGGTGTACAGGTTTGTATTGTCTCCAGACTGGGTTTTACATGGGTTTGTCCCTCCCATGTATTATAATGGAGTATATAGACAGAGGAGAACACAGAGAAGATCACCAGTTGAAGAGCGAGTTGTGTCCAAGAGTCATAAAGTAGATCTGGCTACTGCCACCCGACTGCACTGACGCAAAGAAAACCTGAAAAACAAGGGCACAAAAAACAAATGAAAAGACACACATGCATGAGTTTTATATGTTCCCATTTTGTGACATTTCTTTAAAATTGTTTATTGCTACAGACAATTATTTTTTCACCATTCTGAAACCCATGAATATCTTTGACTGATCAGAGCTAAAAGTTGACCACACACAGTTTATTCAGGATCTAAATACTGTGTGACCATACAATAACACTTTAGTGCCAGCTTGAACAACCAGCATTTATTCACTGCCCAAATACTGTGGAAGTAAGCATTTCCATAGCCACAGCTGCCAAAAACCTGCACCAAGAGCCTATCCAACTGTTACCAATCAGTTCCCATAAACACTGTCTTACATCGGTTACAACCACTAACTGTCACTTATTTATGGGTTTGAAATCACATTACTTTTTCCTCTTACAGAAGCCATTTTGAGGACTTCTGAACATTCAAATAGAACCAGCTAGAATGAACTCCAGACCAAACATGGCAAAACTAGCTGCACCGAAACAGGCACTGGCACAGCAGCACAGCATTTACCCACACAGGCAAGAGTCAGTGGTTACAGTATGAGTTATGATTATTTAACCACTCGGGGTGAAAATATATGAGTCATCCCATCTCCATCCCCCAAAGAGACTTGGCTCAAAAGAAAAATTACAATATGTGTCTATGTGTTGGTCCTGACCTTGTCGTTTCTCTCACAGAGGAACTTGAGTTTCTGGGCCTTTTTGTGCATGAAGACTCCTTCCAGACTCCCAGTGTTAGCAGAGCGCAGCTCGATGGCCTTCTCTCCCCAGCCCATCACCTGGTTAGACTGCAGGTATGCTACAGGAGAAGGAGAGGGTGAACAGTGAGAGCAGGGGGTGTTTAGGGAGTGGTCAGGGGTGGCATAGTCCACCTGTGAAATCTGACCCACCCTCACTCAGAGGGGCTCAGGCAGTATTTTGAGTTGTTTGATGTTGCACTAAACAAAAAAACAAAAATATTGCACTAAACAAAAAGATAGCCATTAACAACAACACTTTATTATTATAAATATATGTTCACATATTCCTTATAATACCTTCCCTCACATGAAGAGCTGTACTGTGCGTTGTGTGGTCCAAGCCCCCGGGCCCATTTAAGTAGCCTTTAGTGGCTAAGTACATCCAGTGGCCTTCCTGCCTACTGACCATGCGTAGTAGTGCTCTACTCCCACGTGAGCGCGTGCAAGGAACACGGTCTCATGTACCACGTGTCCTCTCAGAGCGAGAGTAGCTACAACGGAGCTACAGCTGAACAAGAGCATTGCAGAGCAATCCAAAGCTAACAATTAAAAAGTATTTTTTAGACAATAGTAGGGCTTTGAGCTGAGAAAAACTTTATGATCTAAAAAAAGATTAGTTTGGCAGGAGCAGCAGTTTTTGTGATTATTGTACTCTAGGGAAAAAATGCTGGGTGGAAAGGGTGTGTGGGATTGTTTTAAATGGACTGTAAAGCACTTTGTGCTACACTTTTTCGTATGAAAAGTAATAATGTTTGATTGATTGAGTATATAACTGGTTCCTTACCCACAGAGGCAGGCATCTCTCCCCACTGCAGCACTGTGTCTTTGGTGATTCTCCCAAATGTGTCGATGTAAACGCCTTCATCTTCATAACAGACCAACAGCTCTGTGCCTGCAGTCTGAGGGAGGAGGACGATGGCATGTGGCCGGATACTACCTGGGATCTGAAATATACACACAAATGTAAAAGACATACATTGGGCCATATAACAAACTGGAGACATAATTACTTTAGTTCTGAAAAAAAGACATTATATCTTCAAATAGTTGCAGATTTTGTGACCATTGAAATAGCAAGAGGTGGGCAGAGTTGCCACTCACAATAAGGAGAGTAACCATAACTTGTCATTAATGTCAAGAAGCTTACTCAAATAGGAGTAACATGTACAGTGTCTGAAAACTACAAAATACAAGGACAAAGATATCACCATCCAATAACAATGTTTGCAATATTTTAGAGCAAATCATTGGTTGAAAAATGGAACTTCACACATACACTCCTGCATCGTATATTATAGGCTCAATATTATGAATAACAGCCAAATCACTGAGGCAAGAGCGCCCTTGAATTAATACTTTGCAGTGACATTACACATTGTATCACCATAGTAATAGCAATTACTATGGTGATACAATGCACACATTAGCACAGACATATTTTTTCTTTTTTAGTCTGAAAATCTCAAGAAAAAAAACTAACAAAATGGATTTAAACAACACATTTTCCGGATCCTGTAAACAATATGTGTTTGATTTTCAACAAAAAGGTGAAAAGCTGAGAAACTGTTGGCTAATGCTCTCTTGTGACTGCGATGTCATTTGAAAGGGACTTGTTTAACAGCACAATATTGTAGTTCCAGCAAATCAGTTCTTTATGGTCAGATTGTGTTCAACTAAAGCGCAAATTAAAGTTTAATTTGAGAAACAAAGTAACAGAGCAGTGCCTCCAGTAAGCATCAAAGTCCCAGGGAATGTTGATAACATCAGCTGCAAAGTGTCAATATATGGAAAACAACCCAAACGGCATTGAATTAAAGATAGAATATAAAGGCTAATCTTAAAATCAGATGAAACACACAGCAAACTTCTTCAGTCCAAATATCCTATTATTGTCCCGTTAACTTAAATACATTACCAGATTCTGAGCCAATACAATCCTAATGACGATCACTGGCATCCACAGAGGCAGAGCGATCTTTATCCTGGAGCGGGGTCCAAGCATGTCCGAGCCTCTACAACAGCACTAAACTAAAATCACTTAACTAATAAATACACTTAAAAACCAAGCATGTCTGATCCTCTTCAAAAGTACTTGATATTTTACCTAAGAATTAAAACTCTAAACTAGATAAATGCGAGTAAAGCAGCATGGTGAAGTCTCTCCTTGAGGCCAAAACTAAAAATAAGCTTAGAGCCAGAACTGCTGCAGGTGGAGAGGAGTTTTGCGAGAAATGAAACTAAAAATATGGACGAAATATACAGCTGTAGAAGGAACAGGAAGGAGAGGGGAGAGGCGACGGGGGAGAGAGAGCAGGAGGATAGAATGAAAGTGAGAGAAGAGGGAAGAGAGCTGGTTAAAAAGAGAGAGAAGAGTGAAAGAGAGGGGGATGAGAAGAGATGAAGAGAGAAGGAGAGGCAGGGAGTGAGAGAAACAGAAAAAAGGGGGGAGATTGGGAGAGGGAGAAACCAATAGAGAGAGGGAGACTGATAGAGGTAGACTAATAGAAAGGGGATAGGGGAAAGAGTGAGAGGGCAAAAAGTAAGAGGGAAGACAGGGGGGATTTTAAATGCGTTATAGATTGAGAGCAGGAGAGAATGAGAAAAGGGGAGGTGAAAGGAGAGAGAGGAAGGAGAGAGAAGGAGATTTTAAATGGGTTATTGTTATACTGGGTTGAGAAATGGAGGGAGCAAGGGAGAAATAGTATTTTTAGACCTTGTGCAGAAGAGATGCAGATTCTATGTAGGTTTTAAAGGTAGGTACAGTTCCATAGAAAAATGTGAGTAATTGTGGCAAATTATTCAAGTTAATTACAATTAATTTTTAATAACCAAAAATGTGTCGTTTGGACTACGTTTAAAGGCCCTGTCTTACAAATGTGAAAAAAAGAACTAGTTCATTTTAAATGGTTTGGAGTGGACCAAAGTTATTCCTCACTGAATCTTGTTCTCACAGAAAAAAGAAGGTACAATGATGTGAAAACTAAGAAGACATCTGAAAACTAATACAGTAGGTTTGTACTAAAATGCGCAACTATTTTTACCCACAAAACTTAACATAATTTAGTGTTTTGTAATTGATATAGCAAATTAACCAGGCATTTGAGCTGCCCCCATCTCAGTCTAACACTACGGGGATATAAGAGAATGTGAGGGCATCTGACACACAGGGTTATAGGAGGATGGGAGGGCATCTGACACACTACAAGGATAAAGGAGTATCGGACATCTGACACACATGTGAGGGCATCTTGGCGTACTTACGTGCGTTGGCAGGTAGAGGTCATAAGGTGTTCCGGAGTCCACGTCAATGGCATGGAAACCCGACACTGAGCCGTAAATGACCTTTAACCTTTGACCCTCCTCCACAGTCAGGTCCACAGACAGGGGCTTATGGGGCAGCGACCGGAAAGACTGAAACAAACAACAAACATATAGATTTATTATTAGCTCATTATCTTTTATAGTTTTATTATCTTATTTGATATTTATACTGGTCTGCCTGTCTTGGGTTTCTCAAACAGTTAAGAACTAAATTAGTCGTAGCTTACTCCCATATTACACCAAGGTCTGCTCTGTATTAGGTTTAGAACACAAACAAGATTGAAATTAGACATGTGCCAAATTATAACATGAAGATATTTTGTTGATGAGAAACTGCAAAAAATGCTGAAAAAATTAAGCTTAAAATAAAAGGGTATAAAGTAATATTCCTGCACTTTAGTGTCTTATTTAATCTGTGCATGATGCTTACACCTCAAGCAAGGTGTTTACAGGTACAATATAGAGTGAATATTGATGAGAAAAGATGTGAACCAGTTTAAAGACTCTAAACTGGTTCAGGTCTCAGAGGACTGAGAAGTGGGGCAGACGTAAATAGACTGTTCTGGATCCTGTGTCCTAGCTCAAACTAAAACTAAAGCTAAAACTAAAGCTAAAGCTTAAAGTAAAGCTAAAGCTAAAGCTAAAGCTAAAGCTAAAACTAAAGCTAAAGCTTAAAGTAAAGCTAAAACTAAAGCTAAAGCTTAAACTAAAGCAAAAGCTACAGCTAAAGCTTAAGAGCATGGGTAAATACAACAAACACTACTGCACTGTTAACACACCTTAGTTAGGTAGTGGATGGTTCTATTCCAGGTCTAGTCAGTTCAATCTTTCTGTGTCCTTGGGCCAGACACTTCTTTCAGATTAACTGTTTTATTTAGAGTGTCTGGATTGATTAGTGGTGAGAGAGGTTGTTGGCTATCAGTCAGGGGCAGGACAGGGCAGCTGTGGCTACAGATTTTGCCACCAAGCCTGGGAAGTGACAGAATACTGGACTGTGCTTTGAGAATCATTAGCTGTTGTAATGCACCTTACAGGTAAATACTTGTGGTTTCTATTGAATCCATGGTTTGTTTTTTACCTTGAAGGCCATGAACTTGTGGTAAGGTTTTGGGGCCCAGGCATAAACCTCCACAGCGTTCTTCAGAGCAATCACCAGGAACTTGATCTTCTCATATCGGACTGTGGACACGACACACAAATCAAACGTGAAATCAGATTTAAAACAACTGCTAAAAATAAATATTGTGTATTATTGAGTACAATCCTGCTAACCCTAAGACCTCTTCTGCTTGTCCCTGTGTGTCAGATGCTCTCCCTGTGTCTCCATGAGGTCTTATTCTGAGTAAAAGCTGCTAACCCTGTAGTTTAGACTGGTATAAACATTCTGAAATGGGATTCTTGGATCAGTTTAACGTTCAGATTTCAGTCTCTCTCAGATGTGAATGCACCTGGACGGTTTAAAATGTGACCTAAGAACTGAATCCTGATTGTAATTGTTCAGCCAAATTGTACATAATCACAAGTGTCCTCTAGTTTAAGATTCAGAGCATAAGACTTTATAAATCAAAGTTACAGTGTTATAGTTCTTACCGACTTTGTAGTGCCCACAGCCCTCCAGCTCCCCCACAGAGCTCCAGCCCTGTCTCTTCTCCACCTCTGGGTCATTGTGGAGGATCTTATTCCTCAACCACGACAAGTAGTACAGGCGCAGCTTGTTTTTTTTACCTGCAGAAAACAGAAATTATATATGCGACAATTCAAGGGTTTTAGATTCTTGCTCAAAGCTGAACCAGAACTATACCAGCAACTAAAACAGCAGGGCTGGCTCAATCAAGTACCCTTTATTGTTCATGTAGGAAAATGTGTCTTCTTGTCTTGTAAACCTGTCAGGAGCAGTCGGCCCCATCTCCACATATTGAGCTAGTCTTGGTCAGGACTACTAGCTGGTGGATTTGACCTATTGCATGTTTGGGTTGATGGAAACCAGAGTGCTGGGAGGAAACTCATTCAGACACAGAATGACTCAGAAGAATATGCAAACTTGGTTGGGTAGCCATTTTATGTCACAAAATAAAATTAAAGTCAAGATAAAATATTTAATGTCTCCAGACATGATCAAAATACTCAAAGGGCCCCAGTAGTGCTTAGGATATGAACTTGAAGCTTTATTCTTTATGCTATGGTATAGTACCTGAAATGTTAAGTATCAGAGATGTTTAGTACTTGAGATGTTTAGTACCTGTTTAGAACCTGAGATGTTTAATACATGTTTAGTATCGGAGATGTTAAGTACCTGAGATATGCAGTATCTTTTAGTACCTGTTTAGAACCTGTTTAGTACCTGTTTAGTACCTGAGATGTTTAGTATCTGTTTAGTACCTGTTTAGTATCTGATGTTAGAGATGTTTAGTATCTGAGATGTTTAGTACCGGAGATATTTAGTACCTATTTAATACCTGAACTGTTTAGTACCTGTTTAGTACCTGAGATGCTTTGTACCTGTTTAGTTCCTGAGATGTTTAGTACCTGAGATGGTTAGTACCTGAGACAGTTAGCACCTGAGATGGTTAGTATTTGAGATATTTAGTACCTGAGATGGTTAGTACCTGAGACAGTTAGCACCTGAGATGGTTAGTATTTGAGATATTTAGTACCTGAGATGGTTAGTATCTGATACGGTTAGCACCTGTGATGGTTTGTACCTGAGATGGTTAGTACCTGAGATGTTTAGTACATGAGATGGAAAGGACCTGAGATGGTTAGCACCTGTGATGGTTAGTACCTGAGATGGTTAGTACCTGAGATGGTTAGTACCTGAGATGGTTAGTACCTGAGATGGTTAGCACCTGTGATGATTAGTGCCTGAGATGATTAGTACCTGAGATGGTTAGTACTTGAGATATTTAATGCCTGAGATGGTTGGTACCTGATACGGTTAGCACCTGTGATGGTTAGTACCTGAGATGGTTAGTATCTGAGATGGTTAGCATCTGAGATGGGTAGTACTTGAGATATTTAGTACCTGAGATGGTTAGTACCTGAGATGATTAGTACCTGAGATATTTAGTACCTGTGATGGTTAGTACCTGAGATGGTTAGTACCTGAGATGGTTAGTACCTGAGATATTTAGTACCTGTGATGGTTAGTACCTGAGATGGTTAGTACCTGTGATGGTTAGTACCTGAGATGGTTAGTATTTGAGATATTTAGTACCTGAGATGGTTAGTATCTGATACGGTTAGCACCTGTGATGGTTTGTACCTGAGATGGTTAGTACCTGAGATGGTTAGCACCTGTGATGGTTAGTACCTGAGATAGTTAGTACCTGAGATGGTTCGTACCTGAGATGGTTAGTACCTGTGATGGTTAGTACCTGAGATAGTTAGTACCTGAGATGGTTAGAGCCTGTGATGGTTAGTAGCTGAGATAGTTAGTACCTGAGATGGTTAGAGCCTGAGATGGTTAGTACCTGATATGGTTAGCACCTGTGATGGTTAGTACCTGAGATAGTTAGTACCTGAGATGTTTAGTACCTGAGATGGTGATGAGGACGTTGAGTCCCTCTAAAACGTCCATCTGCTGAAATCTTCTTCTGCTGATCAGAGAGTAGACTTTCCCCTGTCCACTCCTGTCCAAGAGCCATAGGCCGCTCTCTGTGCCCACCAACAGGTTCACCCCTGCAATTAAAACAACACATCACTACGGCAAATAAAACAACAACACCTTCACTACTGCAGTACAACCAAAAATACACCCATTTACTAATTTGGCTTTAAGTCAAATGCGTTTCTCAGATAAGGAACAGAACAGTTAGCTCTGACCATATCTGTACTGAGTAGTCAGTTTTTAAAGATTATTAGGTTCAGATGATAAGGAGCAAGGTACTTAAGCTGCGTTCATGCTTGTTCTGGTGTGAACTTAGTTTGGTTGTGGTTTAGTCATGATCTAGTCCAAGTATGGAGTTGTTAAGTGATGATGTCACTTCCGAGTGTAACCCGCAACTTCACAGCTGATTTCTATCTTTGTTTTTGTACCTTATTCATCAAACAAGACAATTAACATTCACAAAATTATGTTTAATATATGTATCAAATATATAAATAACGTAGTAATAATCTATGACAACATAGGATTACCAGTGTGTATATATCACTAACTACCGGCCATCACTAACGCTAGCTTAGCCTCGCTCATTCTCCCTGTACACTTTCTGTCACAGTTAAAACCTTGCTAGTGTTACACAATTGCAGTGCATTTTTACCGTGAGGTGTGTCGTTGCTAAAAAAATAGAGAAGATCATAAACATTATTTTTAATCAGCTGATGTGTCTTGGTCCCAGAATTGACTCACACTTATCAAATCTACTGTCCCAATTTATTCCAAAGTATCATGTGGTGAGTGTGAACACAGCCTGAAATTGGGCCTGAAAAAATAATAAAAAAATAATCATTTTAATTGGGACTAAAGAGTTAACTTTTATTGTAACTTAACTAAACTTATGGCATGCCTTTGTTCCCTTTTAGTAGCATTTTTTTTTACTGTTCTTTGTAGTTTTTTAGTGCAAGCTAATTTGTGACTTTGTGGCAAGAGGCCTGTGACATCACAAGATCATTAGACACACCGGTGTTTAGTCTCACTGTGTTTGTACTGATTATAATAATAAAGCTGTATAACTGTATACTGACCCCACAGTCCAGCACATAGGATCTCGGTGTTAAATTTCTTCTTATATTTCCTGATCTCGGGAGTGTCGCTCTGAGGTTTGATATTCGTTGGGTTCACGTTGACGACGGAGCCTTTTCTGTGGCCCTCTCTCCTCAGTGCCTCCCCTTTAACACCCGCTGAAAAATACAACATATGAATGAATGAAATCCTTTCCTTTAAAGCCCAATGTAGAATATAAAATATATTTATTTGACTGAAAGTCCCCTTTAATGTCCACTGAAGCAAGTACAACACAAAATAATGAGTGAATGCATATAGTAGTAAGTGCTAATATTGGTTAGGGATGTTTGATTCATTCTACAGGCCTTAGATGCTGCACACATCCAACTTCTGTTGTTGTAAAAATGTGAATTTGTTTTTGATTTTAAAGTGAGAATGTGCAGTGCAACACCCAAGCATCCATCTCCAGAACACGAACTAGGTTTGCAATAGCACCATGTCGATGCCCAATCTGGTCTGTTTGACCCGGCCTGGTTACTACTTGGATGGGAGACCACAGGGAATATTAGGTGCCACAGTGGGACAGCAGTGGCTGAGTATCTAGCTCTCTTGTTTCACAGTAGGACATTATAGGCTTGTCCACCAGCTAGTTTGTAATACGTGCATTTGAGATACTCACTGGGGCTGTGCGGAGGGGAGGAGATGTGGAGAAGTCTAGGGTCAATAAAGGACAGGAATGAGGAGGACGAGCCTGGACTCTGGATCTCCTGTGTGGGAAATACAGAAGACAATATGCAGTTTTTATGACAAATACAATAATACAGTTAAGTTAGAGATGTTTAAAGAAGCTATGAGAAGGGAAAGAGGAGGATGGGAGGGCATCTGATACACAGGGATACAGGAGGATGGGAAGGCATCTGTCACACAGGGTTTCAGGGCTACAGGAAAATGGGAGGGCATCTGACACACAGGGATGCAAGAGGCCAGGATGATGGGGGGGCATATGAGATTATTTCTGCTGTGGTTGTACTCACGTCTCTGTCATGGTGCGTAGGGGACCGTGTTGCTGTGGGCGACTGACAGTAGCTCATTCCTCTCTGCTCTGGTGCATCGTGGGTCGGGCTGGAGGAGGTCTTCTGTAGGAGGTCAGGGAGCATGTAGGTTGGGTCATCTGAGGTCACTCGGGGCATCTGAAACAAAAACAAAAACATGTTTCTGCATATCCAAATATTCATTCACTAAGATTTTATATGTGCCCACAACATTTAATCTACTTAAAGGTTCACTGTGTAACTTTTCTAGTGGAGGCTTACCTGCTTGTCTCCATGGAGGTTTATTGCTTGTTAAACTACTACTACTACTACTACTACTACTACTACTACTACTACTAATAATAATAATAATAATGATAATAATAATAATAATAAAGCATTAGTGTTATAGAGCTCTTTTGCAAAAGCTCAATTTCATTCACTCCACACTCGGTGGTAGTAAGATACTGGTATGGCCACAGCTGCCCTGGGGTACAGGGTCAGAAGCGAGACTAAGGACAAAACGACAGATTTTACCACCGCTGCCCCACTGTGGTATCTGAGATTCCCAATGGTCTCCCATCAAAGCACTTTAGCTTCTGAGATCTGATGAGATCAGGCTTTGAGAGGGAGGTTTAGCCACAGTATGGCATTAAACTTAAACTTACTCCACTAAAAGTACCGTAAATTCCAGACTACAGAGCGCACCTGATTAGAAGCCGCATGCTTTAATTTTAGGGGAAAAAAAATCTATAAGCCGCACTGCACCATAAGCCGCAGCGGTTAAAAACTGGAAAAAAGTAGCAGCTTGTAGTCCGGAAAATACGGCAACATTGCGAGCCTTTAAATATAAAAAAAAAAGAAGAAAAAAAAAAAAGAAATCTTTGCTTTATAACACAAAATTGCTAATTTGTAATCACAAATTATTAGATTAGATACTTCTCCAAGCAGCAGCAAAACAGGCAACATTTTTGCTGGTAATAGTAATTGACAGAGTAATGCCCTCTACTGGCCATGTGCTGTAAGTATGTGCTTCATTCACAAAAAATTCTACTGTAGTCAATCATGTGCTGTTTAAAGACATTCTGACAGGCAAGACATTATAGCAATATATCTAAAGGTACACTGTGTAACTTTCCTGGTGGAGGGCCTGGAACCTTCTTGTCTTTATGGATATGTTATTGCTTTGCCTTGAATGTTCCAGAGTATGGTATTAAACTTATCTAAGAGTAAACCAATAGAGTGGACCATTCTGGGTAAAGAAATGACATCTCCATAGAGACAAGCAGGTGACAGAGCCCCAATAGAAAAGTTCCACAGTGCACCATTATGTTAAAATAAGTCATATTTTGAATCTCCAGTGTAGCATTCATACTTTGTGAGAGAGACGTGGGGAGAGTTGGTTCAGGTTGTGTGGAGGCTGCAGTTTGATGCCATTGGGGACGCCTTTCAAATACTTCCCTTTTCCATTCGACAAACCAGGTCTAAAAACACAAAATTCAGACATTATAAAGGTCAACCTGTTGTGATAACAAATTTTACAGTGTGATATATTGTAGGTAAATATAGACAAAAATGATTAAATTGAAACAAATGTATGCCACTGAAACAGTAACCATTAAGCAATTATTAAAAAAAAAAACAGACAACAATTGTAAAAAGTATTGCGAATCAGATAGTAACCAATAGTAAATCTAGCACTGAAACTAGATACTCATTTGAGCAGGTATCGATATCCCATTCACACGATGATTCTATGTTAAAAGTCATATTTTATTGTCTAAATAGAGAGTGTTTTTTATTGTTATCGTTGTATCGGAATTGGTATTGAGTATCGAGTCTATTCCAAAATCAAGTTTAAACTTTTTGTATCGTACACCACTATGTATTTGTATCTTTAATCTGTCACAGAAGTTATAATTCAAACTTCTACATTCAAATTGTGTCTTATTGAGGAAAAAATAGTCAAAGTCAATCTAATTCTCATAAGAATATTTACTGTGACAGGCCTATTTGTGAGTAACAGTGACGTTTCTGACCTGCTCCTGTCCTCTTCATCGCTGCTGCAGACTTCATCACTGGACGAAGAGTATTCTGTGGCTTTGTTCAGACGACTCTGGGCCGACTTCACTCCCTTTGACAAAAAAACACACAAACTACATGAGCTGGGGACAATATTTAATCTTTCTTTCTTTTTAAAACACCTCAAGGACAGAAGTATAGATTGGACAACCTTGCTTAATTTTGTTCAAACAGGTCAAATATTCACAATAAAATACAATAATATTAAGAAAAAAGATTATTACATGAACTGATGAAGGCATAAATGTAAAACCAGGATAGGTTCATTGGTTTCCTGTGTACTGACCTGTGTATGCTGTGAGGGTCTGAGGTTCAGTGGTCTGTGCTGTAACAGAGGACTCTCCAGTCTGAGTAACCTACAAACACACAAAAAGGGGGAGGGATAAGCACTAATTTTACACCAGATGCCCTGTTAGAACCAGCTCCATCAAAGTGACAGGAGCTGGAAATATGAGAGAAGTTCAACATTGCGATTAATTTCATGTTTTGTGCAAAAAAATGTTGACAACCAAAAAGCTGTCTATTTGACCATTTAGACCTAAACATGTAGAATTCACCTTCTGACATGACTCGTCCGTGTATCTGAGACCAAAAATGTAAAACTTAGTCCAGTAATTACAATAGTCTCACCAGCATTTCATTATTTTAGCCAAAAATAGAAAGTCTTTTACTCTCTCTTTGCCCACTATCAAACTATTAGTAGGCTGGCAAAGTCCTGTTTCAATCCTTGTTTAGTCCTGGTTCAGTTCTGGTTCAGTCTTGGTTTTTGGACTCATACATGTCACCTGTGTGCATGTGCAATTGAATAAAAGTCATTGAAATCATGAAACATCCCAAACCCCGATTAAACAGTAGTATTTAGTGTTTGATATTTCACATATATTTCTTCTGTGTATTGATGTATTTTTACACATGCCCGAGGAAGGAACCACTACCACATGTGATCTCTATGGGAAAATATTATATTGTATGAATACAACTAAACGGCTGTTAAAATCACATGACAGAAACATCTGATTAAAAACAGCCTGTGGTGAAACGGCTTGAGATCTGGAATTATAAATAACTTTGTGGATTTCGTCCTTTGGGCAAACAACTTGGAGGCATTTTAATCTGTTGTAAAATACGAAATATTACTGTATTAAACTAACGAAAAAAAAACAACTTACCTGGGTGATTGTTGTTCAATAAGGGACTTCCATGAGACCTCCCACTGTTATCAACCGGTGACACTGGGCTGCCACTAGAGGGAGACACACACATGATCATGTCATCTCCTGGAGACTGATTTTAACCTAAGTCACTATTTGCTTAACCTTAACCTATTTTTATTAATATCTGAACTTTAAACCACTGATTTTCAATTCCAAATGTTTTTCATTGCTCAAAAATACCCTGTCAGGAGCAGCAGGTGGAAAATAGCTTTTTAGATATAATCTGGAATGGAACATCTATGTTTCTGTACATTGTCCCCCCAAATAAAGACTAAAGACTAAACTAAAACATGCATTCTTACTGTGAGCAAGGTAACCTCTCCGCAGATCTGACCTGTACTACGACCTGGTGGTTCTTACTTTTTTGTCTCCGTGGAGCTTGCAACATTTAATGCCATACTATGAAACATTCCAGGAATGTGAAAAGGTACATAGTGTAGCTTTAAAACATTGTCAAAAATGCCCCAAAAAGTACGTTTGGCAGAATATAGTATGAGAACAGAAGTACATTTGAGTTTTCACACACTTTTGCACAGGTCTTTGGTCCATTACCTGGAGGGCGTCCTGTTGTGTCTCTTGATCAGTTCTTTGCAGTAAAACTTTGAGGTAGTTCGTTCTGGGACCTGGAGAGAAACGACACAATAAAAGTCAATTCATTTTAACTAAATAAATCAGACCCCAGTGAGCAAATACATTTTACTGTTGTATTTTCTAGCAGGGATGTGTCTTATATTCATGCATTGTTATGAGAGGTTAATATGAGGGAGTTCTGTTGAGTTTAAATGACTATAATACAGAGAAATCAAACTAATGGCCCACAGAGAAGTGGTATTAGAGTATAGAATGACTTCTTATTATTGTTGTCATTTTAGATTCATTGAAACGTGACAAAGTCTGGGGACACTTAAATAACTGCATACAGCTTCTACACAAACTGTATGTGCTCTTACAGTTTTGAAAAAAATATTGCAATCCCAATTGAACCTGGGTTGCCAGCACCTTAACCGGCAGAACCTCCAGAAATCACTGACTGAGCTGCAGAGGCTGCACTAGCACTGATTCATGATTGGCTGCAGTGCTGGGGTTTAAGTACTGACCATTCAGAGCAGAGAGAGTCCTTTTAAGTTTAAACCAACTGGATTTTAGCATTGAAACTGGCAACCCAAGTGAGAGAGATAATCATCTTGAGAACAAAAACACAAAATTATAGCTATCATGGCCATCTTGTCCAAAATTTTTTTGTAATTAAGAATAAAGCAGCTTTACAATTATTATCAGTATAAGCTATATTGTATTTAAGCTATACAGTTAAGTCATGTTTATGGAATTAAACATCTAAATCTTACATACAGTCCCTTTAATACTAGCACTGCTGTTGTTACACTGCTGTTGTTGACACTCTCTTTGTATGAATCAGTTAAGTATTGATACAAAAATATTTGGAGCCTGACCATGTAACTTTTTGCCAAAAAATAGAGCAAAATGAAAGCTTGTTCTTTTTTTTGTCATATTTGCTGTTTATTGCACTGAAAAACATGCACCCTTAATGTGAGCGGGCTTGAACTCGCTTGACTCTTACTTAGCCTGGAGGAGGGTCTAAAATATTCCAAATACACAGCATAGCATAAATCACATATATCTCTATGGAGAATGTTCAAAGAATTGGTTTAACTTTGCATTTCCATGGAATCATCCAGGTATCATGCCACTTCCAGAAAATTACGCAGTGTAGCTTTAAACTGGTCAAGATTGCCTTTTCTTGCATAGTTTTAGAATGTTTGGAATTTGACAATCAATCAACCAGAACCAGAGAGGTCTAAATCTAGTTGGATACAGTTTAAAGTATTCAGCCACACAATGAGATTAGCCCAGACTCTAAACCACTGAACTCCTGAGTGAAACTGCAGCTGTGAACTATGACTTCTGGGAGCTGGGATCACATGACAGACACAGAGGAACTACCCCCCTGCTCCTCACCCCAACCTGAGTCACGCCCCCACACCTCGATACAGAGAGAGAAGAGGGTAGCAAAACTATCATTGTTGTAGACAGCTGGCCTTTTTCTGAGTCTAACTGAGACCAATCAAAACATACGAGACAGTAACAGGGAAGTAAGGAGCATTAAAGGGTATAGGGGAATGGGTATATATGTGTATATGTATGTGGGCAACAGACAACTATGGGCTTCAGGGAGGGTGCAGTGTCCTTTGGCACCTTAGGCAGAAGGGCTCTCTTCTTGATGTGTCCTTTGTGTGTGTCATGCATGTATGAGTCTTTTTTTTTTTTTTTTTGTTTTTTTAAATGTGGCATGAGCCCCCTGTCCCAAGACAAATTTCTCCTAAGGGAGACAATAAAGGCTAATCTAATCTAATCTAATCTAATCTCTAATCTAATTAAAGAAGCCATTAAAGTCTAACGCTCTGTCACCCACTAAACATGTTATAATTGTATCATAATGTAGGCATATATTTCCAGTCAAACTTTGCATAATAAAAACTTCTCAAACCAAGTATTACCTCTGAAAAGAATGAGATCTTCAACACAGTCTGCATTTAGAAATAAGGAATAAACCATGAATGAACTAGGAATGGAGCTAGCCAGAACTAAGTGAGGACTAAATAAGGACTAAAGTTGTTCTATAAAGCTGCACTATGAAACTTTTCTGGTGGAGGGTCGGCCACCTGCTTATCACCATTGAAATGCTCCACAGCATGACATTAATCTCTACCGATCTCTATGGAGACCAGCAGGCCATATTACATGTCAGACCTGTGCAAACAAACCACAGACAGTAAGGGGTTTTTTTGCTATAAAAACAAGCTAATGTGATACTGTGGAGCATTCCAGGCAAAGATCTCCATGGAGACAAGCAGGTGGTGGACCTCCAATAGAAAAGTTACACCTTTAAGTTAGACCAGCACTCTTTACACCACTAGCTCTTGCTTCTGCTGTATGAGAGCTCATTACAAGTCAAAGAAGACGCTGAACTTTGTGCCAGTGTTTCATGTGGATAGGCCCAGCAATTACAGAGATATTAACCATAAAACAAATCTGCAGTCTGACAGTGAAACAGCAAAATCCACCTGAGAATTCTGACCTGTCCTCAGCTCAGGTTAAACTAGAGCATTGTGCAGTGTTGTATTGTGGTTGTTATTGTGGTTGGTATAGTTCTAACCTTGGGGGGCATCTCGGGGGGGTCCCAGAACACGTCGTCAGTGGGTGTTCGAGGAGTGAATGGAGACAAAGGGGAGAGTGAGAGGGCCATGTCGGACAGAGAGCTGCTGTGGGCGGAGTCTCGACTGGAGCGCAGGTTAGCATTCTACAAAAGACACAAAAATATACTGTGAAATATTGAATCATTTTGAACCAATATGAAATAGCCCAAACACGATGGGGTCGACATAGCCCATTTCTAAGATATCCAAGGGCAGTAGAGGTGTAATATGGAACTTTTCTGGAGGCCACCTGCTTATCTCCATCTTATATTTTTTCAATTACAGGTATTTTTTAGAGATAGACAGATATATGGGATGGCCAAAATACCGGGCCGATATTTGGACTTTTTACCGAATCAATCATCTGCCTTTAATCTCCATCACAGGCTGATATTTGGTTTTGCCTGACCTCCTGCCTAAAAAATGTACATTGAGCTTTGTTTGAACACTTTACTACAAAGAGGACACTACCTAAAAAGTGACTATACACAATTATATTTAAAAAATCCCTTTTATCCATCCAAAAATATCAGCAGACCTTATTAGCCATCGGTTATTCCAGATAAAAAAAAAACGGTATCGGCTATAATTAATTTTTTTTCTTATTGTGAGCAAGGTCATCTCCTGTAACTTGGCCAGGTTGGAGGCACCTTCTTATCTCCACTGTGAAAAGACACTGTGAAATGAGGAACATTTCAGATAATACATCTCAAATAAGAAGAGCAGGTGACTCCCCAAAAAGTTACATAGTTCATAAAACCCTAAAAAAGGAGGGCATCTGACACACACAGGCATTTCTGAACATGTTTGCGGAGGTCTAAACTACAGGGTTAGCAGCTTTTTGCAAAAAAGGTTATCAGAATAAAAACACTAAGTACCTGGTTGAGGTGAGCTCTCTGCATGGCGGGGGTACAGGGGCTGGAGCTGCTCCCTGACCCCAGCCTCGAGTGCACCTGACTGGGCAGAGCAGAGGACATGATGGCCCGGGCCAGCTGGGACTCCTGGAGGTCCATCTGTAAACAAGAGCACATATCAGCTTGATATGCATGACATGAATGCTTTATCACACACAAAAGATATAAGAGAGAAGATATAAGGAAGATATAAGGAAGAATAACACCACTGACCTAATGACTGCTGGAAAGTCCAAGCACCCATCTCTGAACCAGGACTAATCCAGGTCTAAACCAGGCCTAAACCAGGTCTAAAGCAGGTCTAAAGCAGGTCTAAAGCAGGTCTAAACCAAGTCTAAACCAGGTCTAAAACAGGTCTAAACCAGGTCTAAACCAGGTCTAAACCAGGTCTAAACCAGGTCTAGACCAGGTCTAAACCAGGTCTAAAACAATGCATATTTCAGAGTATCGATTCCTGCTTGCACCAAGTTCTGCTGTTGTGTCCTTAGCCAAGACACTTCACCTACATTGCCTAGTATGAATGTGGTGTGTGTGTTAGTGGTGGTTGGAGGGACCGATGGTGCAGCGTCACTTAGGTCGTCCGTCTCAAGGTAGTTGTATCTTCCCACCACCGAGTGTGAAGTGAATGAATAATGCACTGCAAAGTGATGTGGGTGTCTTGAAAGGTGTGGTATCAAATCCAATTCAATATTATACAATCTACATAAGCACAAAAGCCAAAGCAGGTTACCACTAAGCGCTGGTGGTTGAGAGAGCGAGCCAGAGGCAGAGCTGGAGCACTGGGCACAGGAGGAGAGGTCCCTGGGTTTAGATCCTTAGTGCGGGTCTGGTTTCTGGTCTGGTTTCGGGTCTGGTCTCTAGTCTGGTCTCGGATCTGGTCTCTGGTCTGGTCTCGGTTCTGGACTTGGGTCTGGTCTCGGGTCTGGTCTCGGGTGTGGTCTCGGGTCTGGTCTCGGGTCTGGTCTCGGGTCTGGTCTCGGGTCTGGTCTCGGGTCTGGTCTCGGATCTGTTCTCGGGTCTGGTCTCGGGTCCTGGTCTGGTTCTTGGTGTGGCTCTGGTCCCTCCTGCGGTCTTTGTGGTCGTGTTGCAGGGAGAGTAGGGTGGTCTGGTCCTTAGGCAGGGTGCGGTGGGATCGCCTGGTTGCTGAAGGCTGCTGGTGCTGCGGTAGCGGCTGTGCTTTGCCCTGGGGAGGAGGCTGGAGCTGAGCACATCTCTGAAGCCAAACAGGAAGCACACAAGAGCAGACAGAGCTAAGGACACTAAGCGTAACCAAAAGAAAATATACAAAAAAACTGATAAAAGCATGTAGCATTTTTACCATAGTTATAATAAAACTGTAATACAAAAGAGCAGAAGACAATGGAGGTTCATAAAGTAATAGCAAGCACAAAAAAGTGTATTACATGTGCAGTACCTGATTTTTACCGTTTTAAAATGTGAAAAACAGAAATAGTTCATTTTAAATGCTTTGCTGTGGTCCAAAGTTATTCCTCACTTACCTTACGCATTCCAAGGATCCTAATTATTCACAACAGTTTTCCAAAATGTTTGCCTCCATTTAATCAGAAATGCCCTACTCTCCACAGGAAACCGACAAACTCCACACAGAAAGCAGAGAATAAAACCAGGGACCTCCTTGTCATGTGACACCACATAGTATATAGTATCAAGTATTAACTACTTAAAAATACAATTAAAAAATTTTTTTTTTAGTTTTTAATGAGACAAAAATAATAAATACAATTGAATTGAAAAATAAAATTAAATAAATAAATAAATACATTTCCCAGTCCTAAAAGTCTAATCATGTTTAAATGAAAACTAACCAGGACTAAATTGGGACTAAACCAAGACTAAAGCAAAACTAACCCAGGACTAAACCAAATCTAAACCAAAGCTAAAAAAGGACTAAACCAGGACTAAACAAGGACTAAACATGACTAAATGACAACTAAAACAGGACTAAATCAGGACTAAAGCCAGACTAAACCAGAACTAAACCGGGACTAAACCAGGTCTAAATGATGGATTGATGGATTAAACTGGGCCTAAACCAGGGCTAAAACAGGAATTTCTTTTGGAACCTCTGCCTTGTAGACAAGAGGATCTTTCTGTATGCCCACACCAAGATGGCTCCTGCATGATACCAGGTCAGTAAGTTCAGACATGAGTGAGCCTGAACGTAAACAACAAAATATCTCTAGAGTTACACCACTGCTGTCAGAATGAAACTGGAACAATGGAGACACAGACGGCCGATATGAGGGTTAGAGCGTTATTGTAAACAAAAAACAGGTAAACAAAACCGTCTCCATGGAAATCAGACTCAAACTCAGAGCAAATGAAGGAAGGCTGTATGAGGCTGTAGTAAACAGATGAGTAACTGAACATAATGAATGACAGCTGGAATCTAAAGCACGACTAAACCAAGACTAGACGAGGACTAAACCAGGACTCAACCAGGACTAAACTAGGACTAAACCAGGACTAGAACAGGATTTAACCAGGACTAAACCAGGACTAAACCAAGACTAGAACAGGATTAAATGATCGAACCAAGACCAAATCAGTACAAGTATGGACACAGCCTTAGTAAACCAGGTGTAAATCAAGACTAAACCGGATCTGGGGCTTAACCAGGACCATACTGAGCACTGAGGAGTAAGGAAGGGACAACCAGAACAAAAGCTGCTTCTTTTGAGGTTGAATTGTTGATTTGTTAAACCAGGGCTATATTTGGGCTACAACTGGACTTAAACAGGACTAAACCAGATCTAAACCCAAATAAGGGGTTAAAAAAGGGCTAAACTAATATAAAAACATTCTTACTAGAATATCAGGGGTTATTTTACTTCTACGGGGTATTAACTGCTAACACATAACATATTTAGATCACCTTGTTAATTTTTATTGTGCTATATTTGCCGAATACAACATAGCAACATGTTTAATAAGCTTCACTTTCATCTCCCTTCCCTTCTCTCTCTGTGCTAAGTCACTCCCCCTTCAGAGTGCCATCACAACACAATCAGTATGCATCCCACTACTGAAACAACTGCACATCGCATCAGGTTTGTCAAGTGCATTGCGTATTATTTTGTATCATGTTTTTGTATATTTATGGAGAATTGTTGTGTGGGAGCATGGATGACATGGGCTTGTGGGCGGAGCATTGCACAGAATCTTCCTCCTAACCGTAAGGAGGGTTTGAATAGGGCCCGGTGAGGTCGCTAAATTACTGAAACTTGCAACATATTAAACCTCTTAAGGCCTGTTTTTGATGAGGGAACAACGTTATAACATTGTAGAAAGATAAAAAATAATAATACCCCCTTGCATAATACCCCCTTATTCAATCTTGAACTAAACAGGGAAGAATTAGACTTTAAAAAATAATAATAATAATAACAGGGCTCCAAAGTTGAAAATTAGGCTACAAAAAAATTATAATTATCTAAAAAGTTAAAAGACATTAGAAATATTTGCTTAAAACTGCCTTTTTTTTTTTTTTCTTAAGCTAATTCGGGCTTTCACCATAATAAAGTTTGCAGTGGGATCTTGCTGCAGATTTCAGAATTTATAAAAAAACCCAATATCATATATACTTGAAATTTATGATATTTAAAAAGAAAAAAAAATAACTACAATACAACTCCAATGCCAATCACTTAAATAAACCACAGGAACCTTTTCCACAAAACCATCAAAACCACTGCAAAACTACATCAAAATATAATGACGGAATCGTCTTTACCTGCTCGGCTGCAGAGTCCAGCGGTTTCACCAGCACATCTCCGCTCCTCTGCCGGTCTCTGTCTCTGTCCTGTTCAAAACATGGAGCTCATTATTAAAATATCAACTCAGACAGAAAATGACATTCAGATGTTACAGAAAAAACGCATGATTTAAATGATGATGTTACACAGCAGAGTGCGAAAGGAAACAGCAATCTGTGAAAACATAGAAATCCAGTTTTGAATGGTGTAAATACGGTTTGGTCATTTTGAGGTGAGACTGAAATATTTAAGTGCAGAAGAAGCAGACGCCCCAAAGTCTGAATATTTCATAACGACTTCATTTTTATTTGATTTTGAAAATGTCATTCACCGTTCAAAATGTTAATGAAATAATACAATCTAATAAAATCTAAACACTATGGTAATCTGTAAATGTTCACTTCAGATGTCAAAAAATGTATTCAACATAAAATCACAAATTACTCAGAGCTGCTAAACACATAAGGCTGCATTCACACGGACCACATCAAGACTGGGACTAAACCCAGAGCTAAACCTGGACTAGAGGACTGAGGAGTACACAGTGTGTGTAGTCTATGTGAAGAGCAATAGCTGCTAGCATTGATGTTAGTTGGCTGCATAGTGAGGGTCATTTGAGCACTAAAATGAGAATAAATTGGTGTGAAATTGAAAGGACTTTAAAAACACACAGAACACTTCTGGATTACCCCCTGATGACATGACATCACAAGGTGGATCTGAGGGTTTTTGGCTCTGGAATTATTGAAAAAATAATGTGAAATTTATGTTTTCAATAGTAGGATTCAGTTCACATTTCACATGTTCTAAACCTGTCTAGAAAGATCTGAGAGACTGAAATCTGAACTTTAAATGAATCCAAGAATCCCATGCATTTCAGAACATGTTTTGTAGAGGTCTAAACTACAGGTTAGCAGCTTTTTACGCAGAATAAGGCCCCATGGAGACACAGAGAGAGCATCTGACTCACAAAGGGCATCTGACACATAGGGACATTTCAGAACATGTTTGTAGAAGTCTAAACTACAGAGTCAGCAACTTTTACACAGAATAAGACCACATGGAGAGACAGGGAGGGCATCTGACTCAGGGAGACTTCAGGACATGTTTGTAGAGGTCTAAATTCCAGGGTTAGCAGCTTTTACGCAGAATAAGACAATATGGAGACACAAGGAGGGCTTTGGACCCACAGGGACATTAAAGAACAAGTTTGTAGAGGTCTAAGCTCCAGGGTTAGCAGCTTTTACACATTTAGTTAGTTTCAAAGGGCTACTTAAACCATTTTTGTTAATTTCATGTCTTTCTCTCTTGAAGCAAATGTAAGTTGACATTCATCACCACTGGAACATCATCTGTCCATCTCATAGCTCCCTCAAACCTTTTATAATCCCTGTCCGTATCTGTCTTGTATCTAATCCATCTTTACCATCTCTTTCCCCCATCGCCTTAAAACAGGATTATAATTATGCAAAAATAAAGCTTCAAACCACTGAGCCTGTCCCATAATTAAACACATGTGAATTAAAAGTTAACGAGCCCTTAGAATGGGAGCTCACGGTTTGACTGTAATCTGAGCAGATCGCCAACCACAAAATGTAACTCCCCCTATATTAAAAAGTGCTAAAATGTCTATGAAATCCAGTCACTAAAATGCAGTTAAAATTTGCACCTATTAGGATTCACTGGGGTGTGGGATGGGCCAATTTTACATGTGTTAAAATCAATGAATCAGATGGAGATAGGGTGAGGGTCCAACACCGCATACTGTTGTAGTGTCCCTGGGCAAGACTCTTTAACCCTTAACCCAACTTGAATGTGTGCACCCTGTTGTGTGTTCTGAACTGTCCCTGTGTGTCAGATGCCCTCCCTGTGTGTCAGATTCCCTCCCTTTGTCTCCATGGGGTCTTATTCTATGTAAAAGCTGTGTTAATGCTGTAGTTTAGACCTCTACAAAATGGAATTCTTGGATTATAGCAAAAGGCAAAGTTTAAATCTGTCAACTGGACAAATTGTTGTAGGACGTGAAGAGGTTTCACTGCTCATCCAAGCTGGCTTCTTCAGTGTTTGTAGGTTTGAAAAAGACAGAAATTTCGTTACTGGTCTGAAAATTCTCTGAAGTTTTTCAGACACACCTGCTGTGTAAGGAAATAATTACACCTTCCCTTCTAGGTTCAGATTCTCTAGAAGGGGAAGGTGTAACGTTGAAACGTCTTCACTCCTACAACAATGTGTCCAGTTGACAGATTTAAACTTCGTCTTTTGCTATGGATCAGACCTGGATGACTGAGGGATTACACAGAGGATTCTTGGATTACTTTAGCAGTTCAGATTTCAGTCTTTCAAATGAAAGGTGGAAAATGGGTATGTCTAAAATAAGCAAAGGAGACACGATTTTTTAAAACAAACTGAAAATCTATTCTAATACTTGTCAGAAAAAAACGAATTTGCTAAATTTGACCCCATCTTTCTATACAAAAACCTATCAGAAGCATGTGGACCATTTTGTAATATTACTGGACATATTTCACCTCATGGTCAGACAGTGGCACTCTGGTTCCATCCAAAACTACTGGGTCATTCTGTGAAGTTAATTATTTTAAACACAAGACAAAAACTTTTCAAATCATAAAATGAACTTTGGGTCTCATCAGGTTTAATCTGCTCCTCAAACAGAAGAGCACAGACCCTGTTTCACTTGTTCAATTATAACTTCAGTCCTATCACCGTCTGCAGCTCCAGATGGGGAGGAATTTCAATATGAATTTTAAACACTCACACAGATTGATATATAAAAGAACAATAAGGGCTGTCTTTATATAGGCAGTGATATAATGGTGTACTTACTTGAGAGTTTATCATTTCAAAATAGAGGTGGGCGATATGCCAAAAAAAAATCTATCTACTAGTATAATGTGGTTTGGAGCATATTTTGACTTGTTTTTTTAAATTGCAATTATTTCAAGCGTGCATCTGTAATTAGACTGAGTGAGCCGCTGCTGTTGTTGTATTTCTTACATACCACCACTAGATGCTATGTACACTACTGCTATCTGACAGTGTGCCAGCTTTGGCCTGATGGAAGAAGACCAGAGAGCACAGGTGACCCTGAACACAGGCCAGGGCAGGTGAGGGGGGTGCGGGGGTTGTAGGTGAGGGAGAGGGGGGAGGGAACAGGAAATTGCCCAAAATATTCAACAAAGCCACAACAAAACACAGTCCTGACATGGTTTAGTCCGGGTCTACTCCGGGTTTCAGACTTCTAGACCGTGAAGATCTCATGTATGTTTTACTTTCTACTTTTGTACTTACCATGAAAGATCCAAAAGGTAAATTCATAACCCCAACCTCTATTCATCTGAAACCCAGCAATACCCTTAGCTTAGTCATAAGAAGCCCAGTCTAGTCCTGGTTTAGTCCAACCTTTGATATGACATTTTGGTGCAAGTGTCAACACAGCCCTAAAATATTCACAAAACCTCAGTTATCTAACCTGTCTCCAGTCAGTGTTCCGGTTTAAGTTGGTCCAGTTTTTAGGCTCGGTCCCGATTATGGTTCTGGTTTGGTCCCCAGATCCTGGTCCTGGAGCAGGATCTCCTGTAGCTCAGCCCACTGGAACCCCCGAGTCCTGGAGCTGTCGTCTCTGTTGCTGAAAACCGCGAGTGAGGAGAGAAGTCATTATTCATTTAGATCAGAGAGGAGGGGACTGACAGGATCGACCTTTACTAATGCATGCAGACTTATGTAACATAAGCATCATTCAGCTCATTTACCACCAAAATACATGTGCAAATGTGTGAAAACTAGAGATGGGGAATACCTGTGATGTTTGTTGTGATCCGATACCAAGTAATACCAGTATTGCAATATCAATCTGATACTGATGAGTTTTGTATGAAAATGATTTGGAACTTTTACTTTGGTTTAACAATGTGGGTGAAGTGCCTTGCCCAAGGATACAGAAGTAAAATGCTTTGATAGTAGCAGGGATTGAACTATCAACTCTGTTTTGCCAGTATTCAAAAAATAAATGATATATTGTATATAAATTTCAGTTTTTTGCCATGCTGTTTGTGGCTGGTTTAACTGAACAACTTAGAGGTCACACAAATCCGAAAGTTGCCAGTTCAGTCCCCGCTCAGAGCAGTGTGTGCTGTCATTGGGGTCCTTGGGCAAGACACTATCCACGTTTCCATTCAAAAATGGTGGTGTGTGTGTGTGTGATTGGCTGCCAGAGGGCTTGATCATGAAAACGGCTGCAGAGTGAATGAAGGACACTATGAATGTTATAGAAAGAAACTATATAAACAATATTTATTATTATCATTATTATTATCATCATCATCATCATTATTAAATTGAAACTTAAATTAAAACTGAACACTGCACCCTTATCTCTTGCCACTGAGGTAAAGTGATGCAAGTATAAATCCAACAACCTTACCTTATGTAAATTATTTTTTTTTGAAAAACTTGTAATGGCCCTTTAAGCTATATATGACTATGGCATTACTTGCGTACTATACATTTGTGACATTACACATAAAGTGTACCTCCTGTATTCTGTGCCTGTGCTCCTGCTGCTGCTGGAGCCTCTTCTCTCTCTCTGAGGCCAACTGCAGTTTGTATCTCTCCTGATCCTGTCTCTGCACCTGCACACACATATAAAACAATATATTTTAGACTGTGAATGAGGCACACCTGCACATTTAATACAGAGGAAATAATCAAAATACAACCCCTGTCTCTGCACCTGGACACAGAGACACAACATTTGAATAATTAATACAGAAAAAAAAAAAATCATGAAAATCCAGGCCTGTGTACAGGTGATCTGATTTTTGGGAATGTAACTGCAGCCACTGCCCCTCACATGTACTCTTTGCTGTCCTCCTCCCACACCTGCCTCTCCTCTGTCTCTCTCTTCGCCACCTGCCCCTCCTCCTTCTGTGATCTGCCTCTCTCTCTCTCACCTGTGTCGTAGCTGCCCCTGGGGTGTCTTCTCCTCTGTTCTGGTCTTCTCTCTCTTTTTCTCACCTGTGGTCTTAGCTGCCCTCTTCCTCTTTTTCCCACCTGTGGGTTGTAGCTGCCCTCTTTGTCTTCTTCTCACCTATGGTCATAGCTGCCCTCTTCCTCTTTTTCTCACCTGTGGTCTTAGCTGCCCTCTTCCTCTTTTTCCCACCTGGTGGTTGTAGCTGCCCTCTTCGTCTTCTTCTCACCTGTGGTCATAACTGCCCTCCCTCCTCTTTTCTCTCACCTGTGGTCGTAGCTGCCCTGGAGCGTCTCCTCGTCTGTTTCGGTCCTCTGTCTGTAGTCGGAGGAACTCTCTCCTTAAGTCCACTCTCCGGGAACGTTAACAATGGAACTACAAAAATGAAAAAATCAGTTTAGATGGTACAGGATGCAGACAGGAAGAAATCAAACTAAGATACAGGACAGAAATAACCTCATATGAACAGAGATGAGATGCTGATAGGACAGAAGTGCACACATGCACAGTAAAGATATAGGAGAGGGAGCAGCTCACGACCATCTGCTGTTTTAACCCAAAGACAGAACAGACTGGACAGGGGAATTTATGTAATACAGGAATATATTAAAACCATGCTATACATCTTCTGTACACATTGTACTATATACTTGGATCACTCCATGAAGCTCAACAGCCCCAAACACTGCTTAGGGGATGGGGCATTAGTCACCCAAATCAATTCCTCTCATAGCTTGTGAGTGAGTTAAAAACATAAAACATGTAATTTTACAATATACTTTTGACACTTCATAAACTGTAAAGTAAGAATATCTAGGATATTTAGCTGTAGTCATAGTGATGGGTATTAGTCACCACATATGTAGCTGCTTTGCCTTTGCTGTGTCTTTATATATCTATATATATTCTAAATGAATTATCTATATATCTATACTATAAGGTGGACAAGACTGTTGAGCTCCAAAGAGGTTTAATTTTCCCAGGTTGCATTCCCAAGACCCCACTTTTTTAAACAATTGGACCTTAATTAAAAAAAAATAAAATAAATAAAATAAATAATACATTAATTAAAAAAAGTCAAAACACTAATTGCACAGCTGAGATTAAGATGCATTTTAAATGTGCTATATAAATAAAAACTGAATTGGAATTGAAGCTTTCTTTATGTGAGCTGGCTTGCATCTCCACAAACTGACTCTTATTTGGCCTCCTCCTGTTTCAGTTCAGTTTATTTAGTATAGTAGTATTTTAGAATGATAGTATTTCATTCAATCACCACATTCAACATTAACATTTTCAAAAACAGTAGCTATACATTGTCTATGTGACAGTGGAAATGTTGTTCCTCTTGGCTATAATATCCCACAGCACAGCATGGAATGTTTTTCTGTCTCCATGGAGAATGTTTCCGAAGTAGGTTTTTAAATTTCTGTTTTCCAATGCGGTCATGGGTCATGCAGGTGACATGCCACCTCCAGAAAGTTACATACTGTACCTTTATTGAATAGATTATTAAAACATACAGGTGAAAAATATAGAACGATAAAGTTAGCAGCCAAAACATGTCAACAAGATAAATGCAGCTGGCAGCTAAGGACAAAATTTTGTGAATGAAAAAAATGTTGATTGATAAAAGTGTTTACCTGGGCTCTCCTTCCTCCTCTGTGACCTCATCCTCCTCATCCTCACTGCCGCTTGTACTCATACTCTGGACCCTCTTTAAACAAAATGGAGAATTTAAGCGTTAATTTGGAGAGAGAGGAAAGACAAAACAAACAAAAAAACAAACTATGAAGAAACATACATTTAGTATTCCAGGTGATGAGACACTGATTTCTCTGTAATTATTTAAAGACCACTTCCTTTCGCAGCTCTTGCGGTGACTTAAGGACCACACAGATTAGTCTCTGTTTTGCGGCTTGACCTTAAAACTAATTCATTCAAAATTTTATATTAAAATCAGATAATGTGGCTGAACTTAGCAAGGACTTAATGACAATCATTCAACATTCCAAAATCTTGGTAACATTTAACTCGTTACAAAGACTAAATCATTTTTAAAGAGGAGGTTATTATTGAAAAATTACTTTTTTGGAGCTTTCTACCATGTTATAACATCGTTATACCTCATCAAAAAACATGCCTGAGGAGAGTTTAAAAGTCATCCATGTTTGAATAATCCAGCAATATCTCCGGCCCTATTGGAACCCCTCCTTACGGTTAGCAGTATGAGCCTGCTACAAGGCTCCGCCCACAAGCTTGCATCACCGATGCTACGCGCACAACAATTTTCCCATAAATATACAAAAGCAGCAAAACAAAACAATACACCACCAACTTTTTGAAGGGGGAGTGACAGAGAGCAAAAACAAAACTGAAACCTATTAAACATGTTAATGTGTTGTTTTTGTTTTCGGCATTTTCTAAACAATCAAAGAAAAACAAGGTGACCTAAATATGTTATGTTGTTAGCACTTAATACCCCAAGTAAAATACCCACGCTTTACTGTATTTTCCGGACTACAGAGCGCACCTGATTAAAAGCCGCATGCTTTAATTTTAGAAAGAAAAACTGTGTACAAGCCGCACCAGATTTTGAGCCGCAGGTATCCCACATAGTAATATGAAAAATTAGCTCAAAAACATTCATTTGCGAGGGACCACTAGTGCAGTTTTGCATGCTTTTTTTTTTTACAGTGTATGCAGGCGCGTGTTCTGCGTCTGATTGGCTAAAGGGTGCGATGTCTCCTGTACAGTACAGAATGCGCTTCAGCCAAATTTAGCAAAATATTCGGCTGCAATATATTGCAGCGTGACTCTGAAACAATCGCGTTGGACACCTTTGTATTTGAGGACAAACGCCTCCGACAGGCGTTGTGGACGCTCTGGACATGCGTTCACGAGAGACTTTACATGTGGTGAAAACAAACATAAAGAAGGGGGAAAATAACATGAGGACAACAGCAGAATAAGTTTTAACAAGGAGCAAAAAAGGGCTGTAACCATGCGGATGGAGTCTGCTTTAGTTTGTGGATCAGTGACTGCAGGAAAAAGAAGATTACGAGACATTACACAGCGGAGCGGCGCCAGGATGAAGCAGGAAGGGACAGAGGAACTCAGAAATACACCTGCAGCCGCACAGTACAATACAGTACAATAGTTGTGAGAGTGTGCGCTAGATTGATCATACAATTTCATTGGACCTCTGTGAACTACTCATCTTTTATTGGTCTACTGTTTGCTGGGCAAAATGTTTTTTGGCGCCATGAAAAAAAAATAAATTATAAGCCCCGCCTGCACTGCCACCATAAGTCGCAGCAGTTTAAAGTGTAGAAAAAAGTTAGTGGCTTGTAGTCCGGAAAATAAATAATTAAAAAAAAAAAAAAGAAAGAAAAAAGTTCATTAGGAATTAATTCTTTATTTACGTTTAGTAAGGCTAATGATCATTACCAAGTGGGACACCTAAATTCTAATGATCTGCTGTAAATACTAATTAACAGCCTGGCTACTTCAAAAATTATTCAATACAAACTCATTGATTTCACATGTGAAAAATCTGTCTCTGTGCCACTTCTTAATTCTGAAATCAAAATCCAGTTGTGTTTTGACTGTGGGGCTGAACGTGACCTGCCCTTCGCCCCCATGACCTCCTGACCTTTGACCTGGGGCTAGCTGCTGCAGAGGAGCTTAGTGAGGTTAGCGTGACACATTTGGCAGAACAGATGCAGCGGGTGTAACTCAAACTGCTCTGACAGAGACAACATGTTTTCCAATAAAAGTGATAGGAATCATCCAGGTGTGAATGCTCAAAGGGACATGGACATATACACAGAGAGGTAGTACAAAGAAGTATTATGCATTTAAAAAACTACTTCCAGAACATTTTAACCGTAAATGTTTTTATGTAAATCACTTAAAGATACGACATGTAACTTTTTCGGTGGAGAGCCCCTTATCTGCTTGGAATGGCTAGGGCTGCAAGATTAATCGCAATCGAATCAAAATTGTAATTTGAATAGGACCTAATTAGCAAATCACAAAGGCTGCAGTTTTTGAAGTACCATAATTTCAAAATCTCCTGTCTTATTCTGTCATATAAAAACACTGCTAACCCTGTAGTTTAGATCTGTGCAAACATTCAGAAGTTCAGATTTCAGTCTTTCTGTCAATCCAATGTGCCATAAAATGTGAACTTTGATAGACTCCTATTATTAAAACATTAAAAACACAAATATTTTCAAACATAAAAAAAACACAAATCTAACCACAATTGCAATGTTTGTCAGAAAAAGATGCTATATAATATTTTGGCAAAATCACATCCAGGCCTAAAAGTTTCCAAAATATGGTATTATACCTATCTATCTCCATGGAGACAACCCGGTGACCAGGCCATGTTACCTGGCAACCCCACCTCACTGTAAAGCTATGTGTTTTTTCAAAGTATTTTTAAAAACACATGCATTGACATAAATGAAAGATAGAGAAGTCTAATGCCATACCGTGAACACTCCAGACAAAGCAATGACATCTTCATGGAGACAAGCAGACCCCCCACAACAAAGTGGCATACTGGCCTCCTTTAAATTGCCACTTTAAACTGTATTATACCCAAAAAGTCTGTGGTTCAAGGCTTTGCCACATGCATATCGTTATTGTGTCGCTGAGCAAAAACTAACCAACGGTGCCCCACTCCATTCACAGTTAAGGGTTTAGGTGATAGAAAGGGCATCTGGAATAAAAAGACCTGGAAAAATGACAGTACAGCGTGTTCCTATGGCAATCCCTGATCACAGACAGTTCCCGTTTACCGAATGAAAAGAGTGCTACTTCGACCTGTGTATAACTTGTTTTTTGCAACCTCTATATTCCCGCAAATATCTCGTATATGAAGAAGACAAGGCCATGTACACAGTATAAACATATGAGACAGAGTAACCCCTCATCCAGCGCAGAGCAGACAATCTTTGTTTTAAAAACCACTCCCAAGGAAAAAATGAAAAGACCTTTTCAACACGCTGTCCACTCAGTCCAGCTAGGATTTCAAGCAGGACCAAATGTTAGTGGACTTTGGGGGATTTTCAAGTCAGTATTTTCATCAGAAATATTCAAAAGTCAAATGCACAAATGTTTTTTTTTTCATTCATCATATTCCGATTGTAGTGAGCGGAATGGGTCCATTCTGCCCAGATATATTGGTAAAATCCAAACACCACAACAACACTCTGTAGAAGAAACATCTGGACTGCCCCCATGTCAGTTAACACTGCAAGGATCTATAGAGGCATGTGCGGAGGGGCATCTGACACACAGGGTTGGAGCAGGATAAAAGGGCATCTGACACACAGGGGGGAGAAGGATGGGAGGAGCCATCGAGAACACACAGAGGGTGGAGATAGGAGGACCCTTGCAGACCGCGGGCGTGCAAGGGTCAGACTGGCACCCAGTTAGGTTTGTGACGTGTAGGGTCCCGTATACCTACGCGTTCGACCGCCACGAACGGCGGCCCCAGGGTTAAGCTCCATAACGTGGGTTATCACATGTTGTGCTGAGAGGTTATGTAGAAGAACACAGTGTGTGAAATGTTGGAGGAACGTGAAGATTGGTGTAGATGTTAATTTTTGAGCTTTTGTAATCTCAAATTGCAAAGCCTCAAGCTCCTGGCTGACTAATCACTGCAGATTCAAGTAGGTTGTTTTATGTCTATCATGTCCCTTTTGAGATTTCTAGTCTTAGTAAATATAGGCACATTGCATCTCCTAAGGAAATGACCGTATAGCACACAGCGGTTCAGCACCATACTAAATACCATACGTAGCAATATTTGGCATCACCCCACGACCTCAATACCAGCGGGCTCATTAAATGAAAAACCAGGGACTAATTTACAGGTCTAAGAGATAGCGACCGTACAAACAAGACATATTCTTATATCGTAATACAAGCATCTCAAACCTGACGACGTGTTACTTAAACACCTGGAACTAGAACCCAATAGAGGACACAGGGAAAAGTGCGCGCAAGAGTGGAGGTAATTGACTCTAAGAAATTCATCCAACTATCTGAACCTGCGGTTTTGAGGCAAAATACACTGCTTACTGTACGATGGTTTTATTGGAAGGGAAAAGTGGTATTCATGTCACCTACAACATGCGCGTGAGTGAGTAACGGACGGATCGAGAGTCTATGTTTAGCCGACACTAGCTGCCCCCCGGACAATGGGGTGCGCCGAGGACCTAAAAAATGATATACAGACGACAAGGACATGTAAAACTATTCCTAAAGATACGTCCACTGTCTAGGTTAGAAAAAGTATTTTTTTAATTTAACAAAATAAAGTATTTCTAATACTAGAATATAGGGCGACAGTAACTCAGTAAGGTGAGGGTTTGTCCACTGATCCGAAGGTTGGCGGTTCAATTCTCCCGCTCTGTACAATAAACCCTCATTGGTTGAGTGGGGTAGATCCACTGACTTGAAGGTGGCGGTGCGTTCCAACCCTCCACAGAGAATGATGTCGTTGTGTCCTTGGGCAAGACCAGCGTAAGTCACTTCGCCCCCTTAGGGAATGTCTGTATACTGGTGTACTTGAAGAAACGTGTACTGAGGGGTGAATAGTTCCTTGTTGTTGAAGCGCTTTGAGGGCGCGTTAGAAACGTAGAAAGAGCGGCTATAAAATGATGACCATTTATTATCTTTTAGTGATGAGCTTTTTAAGGTGATGTGCAAATTAAATTATGAAATATCGCCGATAGCAGTATTTGTATTTGGTTGGTATTAAATACAGTATCGATATCGGGGGTGCTGTAGATCTATATATTGCCAAGAGATTTCGTTGGTAGTTTGACCAAATTATTCTGTACACGTGTTACAAAGAGTTGAGCTATCTGTTAAAAAGAAAAGAAACATGTTTCTGCAGAAAATTTGACATTTAGATTGACTGTATCTGAAGATTTAATAATAGGTTTTATTCATATTAACTTTGTGATTGTTGTGATTTAGTAAATATGTGGAAGATCTTCAGAGCCGTTAAACAACACACGTCCCTGTTTCATGCGTAAACCTGTGAGTCATATAGTGTGGTGAAATAGGTATTGGCCAATGGGAACAGTTAGTGAGCTGTGGGTTTTTGGCTACGATGCGTGGAAAAGTGCGGGACACAAATGGAAATCAGCAAGCTTTGTATGTTACATTCATGCGCCTTGTTATGTTCATTCATCTGAATAAAATTAGGAAAGACTAAAAGTGAAATAGAAAGAAGAAAAAACAGAGAAGTTATAAACAATGTGGATTTTTTGTGAAAAATAGTGGGTTGGATGCAAGTAGAAAGCAGGTCCAAAAAAGCCTTATTTTTCACAAAATGGTATTCGCAAATACACGACGCGGGATATTGAAAATAATCTGAGTAAGATCATATCCAAGTCGACCAGTTGATGACAGGCAACGAAAGTTATCGAAGATACGTATCGTATCATGGGCTTGATCTAATCTTACCAGGGGATGGCGTAGGACAGCTATTGAGCAAAGTTTCTTAGTAGATGATTAGCAAAATAGCTCCTAGAGGTGCGTAGTGATGAATTCTGATGTATTTAGCGATAGCGGAACGCCACAAGCTCAACGAGATCCATCATACTAAACAACGTTTGTGCAGGGATACAAGTTTGCTCGGTCTTTCTGGAGAATATTGAGTGATATGAACGAGTATTAGTTTGATACTAGTTTTAGTATCAGATTCGTTTTGAGACTCTAGTTTGTCCAATAATATAGCGCATACTGCCAAGTGTTTTGTTCTGCACCATCACCCAAGTCTCTATGTGCCCAAGCTTCCAGAGTTTGTAGCTCTCAGTGCGCATCATTAGGCTTATAAAGTATGGAATGTATGTAAGATGAAAAACATCATGGAAAACGACGCGTTTGGGTATGTTTATAGCACCGGACCGAAAAATTAACTTCTTTACTTAAGATAGGATTTGGGGCCGCTGTTATGGATTTTAAATAAGCCCATATATCCGAATTGGCAATAATATGTGGTATCCAGCACACACCGGTAGCACCAGGGGCCAGAATACTTAGGAAAGTGAGTAAGCAGCTCAAGAAAAAATCCATATCCATAGAAGCATATCTCACCTGTCTCCTCTCTTTTTGCGTGTTGCGGTCCAGGTGGTCTTTGAGCATGATGCGTACGGTCTCTCATTGGTCAGATATCGGACTGAAGGCGTGTCTTAGCAGGGCTTCGGTCGGGGCCGGGCGTGAAGGATGGTCTTTTGGAAGCTAAACAACTTACGGGGCTAACAAAGAGGAATGGAGAAAGGAAAACAGACTGGAACCTGGACAATAGAATAAATAAATACATAAATGCAATAACCGTAAACACTTAGTTACATCAGGATTGTAGGTTCGTAAGATCCCATGGGCGATTAGAGATATTAGAAATAAAAAATGGCACTGTTGTTTATGGGCATACATCGAAAGTTTAGAACATGAATGAACCAAAGAGTCCCAGAGAACAGGGTTTCTATACTTGTATTTGATGGTTGCCATGGACAGCTGCTTGATGTTATTTCGGATCTCGTAGTGACAGAAACTGACCATTTCTGTTTTGACGGTGAAGCTTTAGGAGGGGGGTGGGTTCGTGGACGGAATGAGGAAACAAGCAGTCATCGGGATTGCATGGCACACCAGCGGCTGAGGACAACAGCAAAGACTAGATTTATTGAGGCACCCGATCAAATTAGGCCCGATTGTAGACTGTGGGATAGAAGATAAAGAGCCTGAGAAAAAAAAATGAAAAAGAAAATGGGGAGATATGGAAGTCAGAGAGTGAGGGGTAACCTTACATTACAGTGTGCTCAGTTCCAATTTTTAAGTACTTTTTTAAATAAAATTGCACTTCTCACCAGTAGTTTCCAGACCTCATACTTTACACCCTAGTTGAGTAAGCTACATTGTGACAAGTGTGCAAGACAAGTACTTGCGGTACTTGAGTCAAACAGTAGTATGGGTTAGCTCTTCCCACTGTGAGAGTTACAACGCTTATTGATGACAACACTCTGAAACAGTCATGCGCACAAATTAGATGAAATATGATTTCTGTGTCAAGGATAAGAATAGCGATTTGTAGCAATTATTTAATCTTTGGTCCTTCCAATCCAGCTTGACCTCAAAATATAGGTACTCCAGTCGTGTCGAAACGAATCAGACAGGGGAGGTGACGTCTGAACTTTGCGCTTTTGTACGTTGTCAATTCTTATGGGCTAACGGAGCAAGCGTGCAGCGACAATCATGATCGGCGATGGGCTTTAAAAAAGTCGACACGTCGCATGGGCAGCGACAAACTGCAGACACACTAGCGGGCAGGGAAGCTTGTCCACATCGGCGCCCTCAGCTGTTCCATGGAGGAACAAAGAGAGGCTCGCAGGACCAGGCCTCAATAGCCACATCTGATTTGGCCTTTGTCTTATTTGGAGGGAATTTTGAGGATGCACTAGCAGTAGATGGGAAGAAAAAAAGACGTTAAAATGAAATCCTGAGAAAGATGTGGTTGCTTCATTTGACTGAAAATTAGTGCTATTGGTGAGCACCTTCACAAAAACTAAAAAAAAAAGCAATATCCTGGGTCCACCCTATTCTGCAAACAATGAGATAAACATGGTGAAAGTACCATTCAGTGTTTGATTGAAGGACCCTCAAGGAATAGACCTGAACAGAAATTCCGGGCATATTTTCATCTTAGGACAGAACGGTTTTCCCCAACTTCTCATCAAGGCAACCCCCAAAAGATAGAACAAGAATTCACAAGCAAATATGAGGGAGCCATATTGAGGTCCGCAGACGGATAAACGAGACTAACATTTGTTTGACGGTAAAGCATTTGTCTGTCTGTCTTAATCTGAATCTATGCTTTATAATTATATATAACAATAATAATAAGTAATTAATGATGGGAGGTGAATAATAAAAAGTTTATGAGGGTACTTGTATTGTATAATGAAATTATTACTGATAATGATTCATTAAGTTACCAATAGGTAGCCTAGTCATTTTATTTTAAAGCATGGAATTGGTTGTGTTTGTTTTGTGTACTCTCCTGCAGTCTCAACTGGCTAGCCCCCTCGGTCCAATCACACTCTTTCGCTGAGTGGCTCTGGGTGCAGCGTCGCGATAAAAGCAGCCAGAACAGCCAGCAGAGGAACAGGTTTTCAACTTTCATTTAATCGCGTGTGTGCAGGCCCGAGTGTTGCACGTCGGGACCTGCGACGAGCGAGAAGTTTTTTCACGTGCACTACTTTCGCTTGTAACGGAAGATGAAGAGAACGAGACTCTAGCAGAATTTCCGCAGTGTCGCACAGGTACCATTGGACGTAACATAAATAAACGAGCGGAGCAAAATCCCTCCCGGTGGGTCGAGCATCATTAGTCCTGTTTTGGAGCACGATCTTGCCCTATCATTTTTTTTTTTCGGTAGTATTATTTGCTAAAAGCTAAGCTTTTTGGAAAGCTTAACCCCTCACGAACCTCTGAGAAAGGACAGAACAGGGGAAAGAATATAAAAAACAACATAAAAAACAGGTGGAAAATTGAACAGTGACGATGCAAGTATGAAAGTTCAGTGGTAAAGATATCAACCTACGGAGCTCACTCACACGGATCAATCTCCGAGATAGCCAGTGATGATCCCAAGAGAACCACAGGTCACATCTGACACTGATAGGAAGACAAAGACAACACTGATTGACTTTAAAGCTAAACTCTTATTTTCAGAAAAGAAAACATTTGATTAGAAATGTGGCCAGTAGTTATACAGAGCACAGTGATAAGTACAACCGTGCACCAACATGTGTAGTCCCTGATTTTATACTCCAATAACAGATATAATATAGGACTTAAAAAAGGTCGAAACAGGTTTCATGTTTTCTTAATTCTAGACTTGGTTTTGGGAGTAGAATACCTGTGTCTAAAATGATTTCATAGTTTTACACAATTCACACAGTAATAAGAGTGGCCAGTTTCTTTGGTGAAAGGAAAAGTGAGAGGGACAAGATGACAATGTCGGCCAACAACACGAGAGTCACAGAAGTAGAAGTAGGAGCTGACGGTGCGTCAAACAAGAGACGCACCCTCGACCCTACACGGAAAATACCATCCAAAACCTGTGAGCACAAACTGTGACGCACAACGCAAGGCAATTTCTTGGGCTTGAATTAAAATCATTAATTTTCGGAACATAAAGGTGATTGTGCATCTAACAGTATTTGGATTTCATGGTATATCAAACTATTGTGGATAATTTAGACGTTTTGAGGACCTTGTAGTGTCATGATGAGCATTGCTAGGTAAAAGAACTGGAATTGCCTTACATCTGCTGCCTGTGTCAACCCAGGAAGTAAATTTACATTTCAACCAAGATGCGATGAAAAAGAAAGACATATACGAAAAATAAAATTACGAAGAGGATGCTCACAATTATTTCAGTAAGAACCATCTATAAACATAAATGTAGCTATGTTTTAAAGAAAACAAACGACCTCGTAACCTGCCAAATATGACAGCTTTAAAATACTACACACAAATGTGAAAAGATTTGATATAGAGAGCCCGGACACAACGCTGAACCAGGCCATAAAGATTCTGGTAATTCCCATCCCTTGAGACAGGCACCTAAACCAACATTTAGACCCAAAAGAGGGCAACACAACTAGATCCATTGTGTTACAGTACCAAACCCACAGTAGTACTGCCTCTGTTTGTATGATAGTTTTTCCATGTTGTTCATAACCTCCTCCATAAACCACAGCTGCCAGTATTCCTCATAGTGCTGCTCGAGGAGGACTGTGATAGCCATGTAAACAAACATCAATAATTTTATTTGTCTCAATGATTCTGTTTTGTAGTCGTAAACTGGAACTTGTTGGCTATGTTGGAAATTTTAAAGCAGTTCCTGTTACCTGTGCACAGTTACGTTTCAGGGTTTGGGATGTCCTATAACAATGGGCATCAGTGTTACTGCACTGTTTTCAGATTCAAGAATGGGTATTGAAGTCATACTCTCAGATGGGGAAAAGGACCAAGTTTTCCTTATGATTAACGCTGTACTTTGCCACGAACTATTCAAAAAGGTACTTCACAAATGGTTGAAACGGACCATTTACTATATTGACTAGAGCCACAACACTCAATGTATTGCAACAGAAGTTGTTTTTGGAGTGATTTGTGCACCGTTTGAGCAATCTTTAAGTCACTTATTTCAAGCTCGCCCTACTTGCCCATCAAACTACCATTTGTCACCACCACCTCCATATGCCCACCTGCTCTGGACTCAGTGAGATACACAGGATTTCCACGTTGCGCTGGCATAGTTATTTGATACAAATTGTTAAGGAAAAATGTTATGAAACGTCTGCTAACTCGACTAGCGTGGATTTGCGACAGCTATCAGCCATGGGTAAATGTGCAAATTCATAAACATCATCGAACCACCAGCTGTCATAGGAGTATAAACTCGCCCAATAGCAGGCACAGGTACAATAAGTCTGTCTTTAGTAACATCCCCATAGGATGTTGTAATGTAATTTGAAACCCAGCAATATGTGATTGCCAATCCCAGTTGTTGTTAGACTATGAGGCAGGCCACCATAGGTTCTCGTCATTTAATGGGAAATTAATGCAGTGTGTTAGGTATGGTCCTTTAACATTTAATAAACCCACAGTCTGTTAGCAGATTGTTTGTTTAGCGTAATGCAATGAAACCCCCAGTGTAGGTATGCGTATGTAGTTTACCCTGTAGTTCATACGTGGCCTACTGGGTGTTCATTGCACATGCGAAAATGATGAGGCCAGGGAGTGCCATCCAATACTATGGGTGTCGGTCCAGCATAAAAAGAAGTGGTTCCTCCTGCCCACGGTGTCTGTCGCTGAGCTGCGACACGCCCAAAGTGCCACTAGGAAGAAATAACAACAGTGAGACCTTAATATTAAACTAAAATAAACTCAAATAAACTGGAATAAGAAACAGCGAGGTGCAAGTACGAGTTTGACCTCTGCATTCTCCGTACAGCAGACACGTTTCTGAAGCCCCTGTACTGTCCGCATGGTGGAAATCAGCATGGTGGAAGAGTGGAGATGGGACAGCCCCTGCACATTAAGTGAGAAGATATAACATGTAAAAATATATAGATGTAACAGATGAGAAAAAAGTAGTAACGCATATCTATGTTTAAAAGAAAATGCTACACACTTATATTAAAAGAAGACAGATGGTGAAACCGGTGTGGAACACAAACCATGCACAGCATATGTGGGAAAAGACAACGAGCGCGTTGGGCAATATATCGAGAGGAATATTGTCATCAGTATTATATTATTTTTATTTTTTATCATATAACGTATTCTGGCTCTAAGATGGAAAAAAAAAAAGAAAAAACGAAAAAAAATAAGCTATATTCGACAGTACAACAAATACATTTTCTAAGAGGGACCTACGTGGACTTGTCTGGGATCAGGGGTTTTGTACAGACAAAAACCTGCCATTCCGCTCATTGGCCTAATCCACCTGTCAATCAGTTTATATGAATTTGGATCTGGTGTCAAAAACTACCAAGTCTTGTATAGAAGTAAGGGAGAAGGGTGGATTCTGGAGCTGGTCAGACATACCAATAGAGAGTGGCGAAACGTGTGCTCTTTACTTTACTCATGGTTCAAATAGGAATTGTGTTCATGTTTTGTCCTAATTTCGGATTGGACGGCAGGGGGCGCCACACTATACAACGTGGGAGATTTTTTAAGGTTTTGAAAGAAATACACAAAAACAGAAATCTACAACTGTTGGCCTCGACAAACTTGTCACATTGTAAGAGATCTGATATTTTATATTAGTTAGGCGAGTAACACCTTTTGTTTTTATTATACATCTTCGATGTGTTGCTTACGGTAAGGGCGTGTTATACAGGATTTGCTAATGTGGCACTTGGTTGCGTTATGCCGACCAAAAGTGGATGTGAAGGTTTTGTTTGTGAGGGACTGGTCTGCTGGAGGACTAGGCTCTAGTAAGCTTGAGAATGCTGTTGCTTTTGCTCTGTGTTTTGCTCATGAGATCGCTGGTCTACAGTAGCTCCGTGTGTTCAGCAAGAAAATAAACAAACCAGAAGAAATTTGAGCGTGTTTTCTGTGCACCAAGCAATGTTACCAATATTTAATCTTATGGCATTAAAGTCCATTGCATCTGACAACAATCAAATACTTTGGCACCAACTTTTCTGAAAAGCAATTGTGGAAAAAATACATAATTACGTGTCTCCCAAGACGGAGGAACACTGTTGAACTGTTGTTGCCAGTTTTTGGTAAATTCATGTGGTATAGGCCCCAGTAGTTTACAGATATATTAACAATAACCCAGGATCAAACAAATGTTACAGCAAACCTCCAGCCATAGAATGCTGGACCTGTCCTGCCAGCACATGTTTATAAAACAGATCTCAGGTTTTGTGATGGTCACGTGTCACAGCCACCGGATGGGTACAGCCCCTTTAATATCTTACAAAACAACACCTATGATGTTATCTCACAGGGAAGCAATATAAAGCTACCACAAACACGGACACACTTTGAATTGGTGTTGCAATAGCAAACTAAACCGCATTTGCTCTCCCTGAGTGAGTCCACGTGCAGAGCGACCACATGACCTAGATTCTTTGTTTGTTTTGGACCTCTTCAAAGTTGTAAACAAAACTACAGCGAAGTGCCGCCATTTCATGGACGAGACCACCTCCTCCACGTCACTGTGCATGGAGCGGTTTGGCAGTGTGAGTGTGCAGGTATCTGAGTGCATGGCGAGCGTGCATGGGGACATTTTTAAAACAACCACAGAGGAGACAAATATGTGGATGACCCGCGTGGAAAAATTGTACCACTAAGATATAGACTTATGTTTTACAAGTATTATAACACAAAAATTCACTACTGTTACCATTGGCATAACTTCCGTCCAAACCACAACATTTCCAGTGCTATTCAGGAAATCATACTTGTACTACTGACTAGACTTGATTGTTCTTTTTATGAGGTAACTAAAAAACGTAATTTCTTCGTTTCCATGTGAATTCCCCGGCACATCACGTAAAGTGGAGGAAGGCTTGGCGTCAAAAAGTTTGTCCACCTGCTCAGTCTCAGCTCAAAGCATGACAGAGGCTGACCAGAGGCTGGAATATTTACTTTTAAGATGTGTGTAATAGTCTATGGCACTCAGAAACCTAGTAGGGCGCCTGAGGTTTTCTACAGTGTATACAGAGTTGTTTAAGTTGATATGATGCTGTCAAATTCCAAGTCCAAATCCAGAAAACTATCACAGCTTGATTTCTCGTGGTATGATTTAAGCACAACCACTGGTAGTCAAAAATATGTACAATAATGGAAGGAAGAAAAATACAATCTAAGACAATAGCATAGGAACTTATGCAGCCACACAATGGTATATCTCATTGACGAATCATAACTAACAACTATCTTAAGCCTACCCCGAGCATTCTCCTCTCTTAACCTCCCTTGTCACACATATTTGAGTCAAATTATAGATCATAAAATTCATGCGTATACCCTTGTCAGCTTTAAAACCAGCTGCAAACTCTTTTTAATGGCAGGGATGTGCTGTCGCCAAAAAAAGAGGAATCGTTAAAACATGTTTCATTGTTTTCAACAGCTGATGGAAGCAGGAAGTGACCCATTTAAGTAGCCAAGGGAGGTTAGTATATGAGAATAGAAAAGCCATGCATGTAAACCCAGTAAGGAAACTGATAAAGAGCATGCAGCCCCTACCCAGTCAGAACATTCTATGCAGATTGTGTAGGAGATTCAGGCCGTCCTTCAGGACGAGTTGCCTTTGGTTTTTGTCTTAACCAACATCTGTGCGACTGAGGCCAAGCCGCCACCAGCTACCAGATCACCAGCTAATTAAAGCAAAACAAGATTTAAACATGTCGAAATGAAGGCCCTGTCCGGCTGTTCAGTGTTAGTGCTGGTTTAGTCCTATTTAGTTTGGTTTAGTTCCCTGGTTCTTACTACAGAAGCTGGTTTTGCGCCACGGTTTCCTGGGGGGTTCTTCCTTGTTAGACGGCTCATATCAGTCTGGTTTGTCTGTTTAGGGTCCTGGTGTTAGTCCTGGGGTTTAGTGCCCTTTTAGTCCTGGTGCTGTTCTGTTTAGTTTTGTGTTACTGTGTACAGGTTTAGTAGTCGGGAGTATGTCCTGTTTCTGTCTTGGATTAAGCAATGTAGTCCTGTTTTAGTCCAGTTTTAGTAATAGTATGTCTGGTTCTTGTCTCGGAGTTAGTCCCTTTTAGTCCCCTTTTAGTCTGGTTCTGTTTCTGGTTATAGTTTTGGTCCAGTACTGGTTTTAGTCATGGTCTGTTCTGGTTAGTTTAAGGTCCTGTCGGGTTTAGTCACTAGTTCAGTCCTGGTTTAGATTCCTAGGTTCTGTTACCCAAAGTTGGTCTGGCTCACAGTACCTCGGGTTCGTCATGCTTTAGTGACTGGTTAGTCCTAGTTCTGTCCTGGTTTTAGTCATGGTTCTACACAAGCTGAAAGGTCAGTTCCTGGGTCGTCTTGATGAAGGCTCCATTAGTACGGTCGATGTTTCTGTGATGTGAGTAAAGTGGCTTATAACATGAGTTTGAGTCTCACAGTGAATGCTGGCTTCCTCTTGTCCTGACACACAACAACAGGATAATTATAATAACAGGTCAGTTGTTTTACAAATCCCGGGTTGGGCTACCTTGGAACTGCTAACTAATGCAATTTAGAAATCCAGCTTTATTCGTCTCAAATAAGATGTTCTTTATAACGGAACCAGTCAACAGTGATCAAACCTCCTGTGAAAAGCTCTGACCTCCATCATATCTCTGAAGCTAAGCAGGGCCGGGCCTTGAATAGGACTAGGATGGGTAGGACCACGTGGTTTTTTATTACCAGATGCCAACAGTGGGACAGCGGGTATATTGGTGGTCCTTGGCAAGACACTTCACCCACATGCCCTAGTGAGTCAAAGTGGAGTGTTGAGTGAGAGTTTGGTGGGAGGTTTGGAGGGGATCTGAGGTGGAGATGGTGTAGCCTGTTAAGGTCAGTCCCCTGCTACAACAATATCTTACACAACCTTCGAATGTGGAAGTGGAATGTATACAAAATTATAAGTAGTGCGGGTGGGTCCGGGCGTCCAGAAGAGGAATTACAACAGAAATGTAACAGGGGGCACAAAGTTTTGAAAGAATAATTTCACCCTTACATTTTAAAAGAAAATAGTATCATAGAAGCTTTTCATTCAGACCTAAGTGCATTGTTATCTCACCATGCTCACGGACCCACGTGAGTTATAGTTTTTGAGCAAACAATATGAACACCAAACAGAGGCACAAGCCACAGTTTCATTTTAGATTAAACTTTACATTTGTCCTTCATAGTATGTCAAAATGGAGATTGGGGTCAGACGAGGAAGGGTCCAGTATCAGGGAGACTCTGTTCAAATGCGCCCTTTTGCTTGTGAATTCTGAACTGTGTCAGAGTTTAAACGTGTATGGAGGTTCATCACACAAAAACAAGCATCGTCCAATCAGGCTGTCCGCGACCCAAACGAGACGATGGACCCCATGAACTCTGGACCTCTGCTGACACGCCACGATACAGAGAAACGGAGGAGTAAGAAAATAGGGACTGCCAAGTGTTTTTTGAGGACAGAGGGTGAGGAGAGTGAGAGGGAGGGCTGAGGAGGGGGGAAAAGAGGAGGAGGGAGGCAGAGAGATAAGAACTAGACGAAAGAAAGGCGGTGGGGGGGTGGGGGCGCGTGACGCAGGAAGGAGGAAGAGGAGGGGTTAGAGCAGGAGAGGAGAATGAGAAAGAGAATAGAAAAGGGAGAGGTCAGTCAGGGGGGAGAGTCGAGGAGGAAGGAAAAACAGAGGGAGGGGGGAGGAAGAAAAGGAAGGAGAGCGGATGAGAGAGAGAGTGAGAGGAGGACGAGAGGAGGAGGTGGATTCAGGGTAGGAAGAGAGAGGGGGACGGGGGTTATAGGAGGAGAACGAAGAGGAGGGGTCTAGAGAAAGAGCAAAAGTGTGGAAAGAGGGAGGAGGACAGTGAGGGGGAGGCAAGCAAGAAGGGGAGGGGAAAAAGAGAGTAGAGACAGAGAATGAGGATTGCTAGGAAGAGAAGCAAGAGAAAGAGTTCTTGAGGAGAGAAGACAGATGAGCAAACACAGTGGTAACTGAGCGGAAGAAGTAAAAAGACGATGGGAAAGAAAGGGGAAGAGAAATGAGGATGTAGACAGGACGGGACAGAGCCAGTGAGGAGGGACGGGGGCGCGAGAGAAAAATACATAGAGTGATGAAAGGAATGAGGAGGGAAGAGATGGGAGGAGGATAGAAAAATGGAGATGAAGAGGGAATGAGATGAAAGATCAAGAGCAAAAGAGGTAAGGAGTATGCCGGTGAGTGACAGGAGTGAGAAAGGGAGGAGAAGAGGATGAGGAAGAGTAAGTGTAGGCAGTGAGGAGATACAGGGAGGGGAATTAGATGAGAGGAAAAAAAGAAATAAGCGGGGAGAGACAAGACGGAGAGGGGAGAGCGGAGAGAACGGAGGAACAGAAGGAGGAACAGAGAACTGAGCGAGGAGGGGGGGAAGTTGGAAAAGAGGAGAAGGGGGCGAAGGAGGAGAGAGGAGAAAGATAAAGAGAAAAAGAGGGGGAGAGTGACAGAATGAACGAGAAGGGAGGGGGGAGAGATGAGGGAGGGGGAGTGGCAGAAAAGGCAGGAGAAGAAGTAAAGCTAGGAGAGGGAGGGAACGAAACAAAATAAAGGAAAGAGAGCGAGCGAAGGAAAAGAGATGGATAAAAAGGAAAGAAAGTGAGGAGAGCCCCGGGGAAGAGTGAAAGAAGAGATTGAGAGAGCGGGCGTGGAAAAGATGGAAGGAGAAAGGGTAAACTTGGAAAGAGAGAGAAGGAGAGAGGTGGGGTTAAAGGAGGAGGGACACAAAGGAGAAGAAAAAAGAAAAAAAAAGAGAAAAGGAGAAAGTAATGTCAGAGGATGAGAGAGATAGAGAGCGCAAGATATCAGGACAGAGGATGACAAGAGGGAGATCGACAGAGGGGATGAGGAGAGAGGGAGGGTGAACCCCCCGAGAGACTGAGGAATCGAGGGAAAGAGGAGCAGAAAGAGGAGGCGCAGAGGGAGAGACAGAGAAGAGCGAAATGTGTTCGTGACTATGTACTGAATTCATGAGCGACCATAAATCTCCAGAGGAATGAAAGGAGTCCTGAATTAAGATAGCGAGGATAAGAAAGAGGAGAAGGGAATATTTTGTAGGATGGCGATGAAAGGGGGACGGGAGCAGGAGAGAGGATGCGAGGATGATGGAAGAGGAGATGAGAGGGAGAAAAACCCAAGCTGTTTGGGGAAAACTTGCGGCCTCTAAAAAGTATGTGTTGAAATGAAACATGCTTCATAAGGCCTCACACATGGTGAATAATTAGGCAATGCTCGCTGAATTGAATAAGGTAAACCGAGGAATAACGTGGGACCACTGCAAACTAGTTTCTGTTTTTTATGTTTTAAGATGGGGGAAAAAATCAGGGTACATGGAGCTTTACTAAGTGAGCGTTTACTTTAAGTGTGGCTACTGGTTTTAAAAATGCAGCTCTACTGTTTGTGATTTGCTGATGAGAGAATATTAGAGGAAGTGTGTGTTAATGAGAGCCACATGTTGAGAGTCTGAATTGAATCATCTGTCTCCCTCCATGATCTGACTGATCCTTTTCCCGCCAACCTCCTTCCTCTTCCCTCTGTCTGTCTGTGAAAGACTCAGGAAAGAACAACTTAGATCTCCCATTCCCATTTTCAATTAGAATCAAAAATCAGATTCTAATCGATACTCAAAATTGATCATTTACCAGGATATCGAAACTAAAAAAAAAGTCACATTCACAGGACAGAAAATGAGCAGAGTTCTGAATAGATTTGGAATGAGTTTGAGCTGTATCAGTTGAAAATGAACAACAGGAGAGACACAGGTTTTTTTTTTTTTAGGTTTTTTTTTTTTATCACTGTCTGGCATGAAATCAGACAAAACATTTCCTGTTTTAGGTCATTAGGATTACTAAAATTATTTCTATTTTCACTAAATGCCAGCATAAAGAGAGAATGATGATTTTTTTTTTTGACATTTTTTCATTTTATTAGTATTTGATGCCAGTTGCCTTTAAACTGTATATGACTTGGGTATTATTCACAAGCTTCTCAATAACAATTGGCAGGATTTTTTTTAAAAATCACATTGTTGTTGAGAGAGAAAGAAGTGTTTTTTAATTAATGTTTTTTTATCGGAATCTGTATTAAGTATTGAGTCTATTCCTGTATTATTATCAAAATCTAATGTAAAATTGACAGTACTATTTCCAGTCAGTCAGTAAAAGTAATTCAAAATAATTTACAGAAAATGCAACACAATGAAATCCTGTAATTAGTGAAAAACCATTCAAACATATGTATTTACTCATGTAGGTAATAAAGGTTTACTATGTGACGTTGGTGGTTGGGGGAGTTCCAGTTCTAATCATGTCTCCATGGAGATGTTATTGCTCTGTCTGGTATAATTAAACAGTATGGGAGATGCGCTGTGAACTACATCTTCATTCAGCTAGATCATCTTCTCCACAGATCTGAACCTGTAACATTGCCTGCTGGTGTCGCAAGCTTGTGTTCATGGAAGTCTAGATACCAGTCAAAAGCTTGGACCACAGTATCTTTTCAATATATTTTTTTCTTTAAGTTTCTGCATTTTAGAAACAGTGGTCTCTCGCTATATCGTGGTTTCACCTTTTTTGGGGGGTCTCGTTGTTTGCCGGATCTTTTTTTAATGCAATTTTGCATGCTTTGTTTTTACAGTGTATGAATGCGCGTTGTGTCCTTCACCCTGATGCTGTTGTTCACACCGGGGCAAGTCACGAAACGCATTGGACGCCTGTAGCTGGACGTTTTGTTGTTGCTGGATGTTGCTGTTCGTGAACTTTTGGAAGCGTGAACAGGGCGTCTGATGCCTGGACGCTCAAGACCACGCCGCATAGAGCCAGATTCTTGCCAATTAATCGGATGATTGAGCTTGATGATGGCGCAGAAATGCAAGCAGCACACGGCCAAACACGCTCGTCCACTAGCTAGATTTTGCATGTAAACTCAACATAAAGAAGGAGGGAAAATAACACATAAGGACGACCCCAGCAGCCAATAAGTTTTAACAGGGATGCCAAAAAGGGTTGTGTAACTGCAACAAAGACCATTGTGAGGATGGAGTCTGCTTTAGCTTTGGTGAATCAGTGACTGCAGGAAAAAAAACTTAAAACAAGAACAGCGGACGACACATTACAGCGGAGTGTGGTGCCAAGCGTACGAAAGAGGTGCGGTCAGAGGAACTGTGAAATACGCTTGAGTCACTATTGATCCATTTATGTGTCCAACCTTGTAGGTTGATCATTGTAACAAATTTGTTACAGTATTTCTAAAAGCTGTTCATTTTATTGATAGTACAGTATAGTATTTGGTTTTGTTCTTCTTCTTATTTTATTTTTTTTAAATCTACAAAGGTTTGAACTTTGAGAGTGTTTAAAAAAGAGAGGAAATGTGGAGGAAAATGTTTAATGCCTGAGAAAAGTGTATAAAGTGTGTGGGGTGTGTGGTGGGTTTTAGGTTTTACAGCCATAAAAAATTATACAATAAATGTAAAAAAAATAAAGCTGATATACTTTGCGGATTTTGCATATTGCGGGTTTTATTTTTGAGCGTAACATCCTGCGATATAAACTAGGGGACCACTGTACATACAGAAGACACCAAATATATGAAGCAAGCATATATGAAATTAAGTAGCAAAGAAAACTAAACCAAGTTGTGTTTTTTTTTTTTCTGTAGATTCAAATGCTGAAAGTCTCCTCCCTTTGCTGTGTGGACAGTGCTGCAAACCCTTGGGCCTTCACTCAATAAGCACTTTTTGATGAAGTCTTCTGAAGTGGTTTTTACTTCCGAGTGTCAAGAAATGCCACATCAGTGATGAACTTTGGAGTTTATTTTGAGTTTATTTTTGTTCACAACGTTTCGTCATATGTGTCCATTCATAGTTTTTATGCCCTTCAGTGAGAATCTACAATGCAAATAATTATAGAAATAAATAAGAAACATAAATGAAAAAAGTGTGTCCAAAACTTTGACTGGCAGTGTAAGCTGTAAGCTAATGCCATAGAGTGGAAACATTCCTAGGCACTTGCAATACATAGAGAAGCTGTATATTGCAAGATTTAAGCTTTCCAGAGCCTTGTACGCCTGTTCGGAAAGTTTGCGTTCTTCAAGCAGACAGCCTTGGGTGATGTTTGGACATGAACAATTTAGTCAATTTTCAAGATTTGGATTGCAAAATAATTCATGAAAATATTCAAGAGATATTTGAATGTGATTTGTGCAGTACCTCTGTGACTTCCATGACTTTGATCGCTGCCAGCCAGCTGACCTGTCTTGACATGGCGACCCTGAAAAAAACAACAAAACAAACAAGAAGATAAGCATTTAAGACAAGTTATGCAAACACAATTATCTGGAAAATCTAAACCAAAAGTCCATTAAACTGAGACCAGACAAATGAGGAACCCTGGATTATAAAAGATATTAACGTATGTCGGCATATTTTCATAGTCTTCTCTTATGACCAGGGGCAAACACTGGGATTAAGTGCATTAAGTTAGAGGTAAGTCTAAGTGAGGTTTCTTCAACACAAAATAATGTTCAAAAAGACTAACAGAAATTAACCCTAACACCTTTACAAGCACTGTGACTGTGATTAGATTCATGATTTATGCTTTAATAACAGGATTCTGTTCAAAGTTCAAATGAATTCACAAAAAAGACTCAAATCTGAACTGACAAAAGAATACAGAAATCACATTTCAGAACATGTTTGTACATGATCTAAAACTACAGGGTTAGATGTTTTTATACAGAAATAGAACAGGAGAGTTTATTGTTTGTGGAGGAAATGCTGGTACTTCAAAACATGATCTGATTATTAAAGAGAGTTAATTATTTACAATTTTGACATATATGTCATAAGAGCTGCAAGATTAATCACAACTGAATTGAAATCACAATTTGAATGGACGACAAAATAGTTACATCTCAAAGGCTGCAGATTTCAAAGTGTTTTTGTAAATTCTTACTGGACTTGTTTAAAATCCAAACTTTGAACAGAAATCCTATTATATTAAAGATAAATCACAGATCTGATCACAATCGCACTACTCGCCAGAAAAATCACAATTACATATTTTTACTAAATTGTTAGCCTCATAATTGTAGATAATGTAAAATGTAAAAAAAAAAAATCTAACTTGATATTGAACCAGAGCAGATTCTTGTCAGAGAAAAGGTTGTTATAAAATATTCATATAAGTAAATGAGATGCAAACGCGGTTGTGTCTGCTGCGTCGATAGACTGTGGTGTCACTAACACAGAGACAGAGCTGTTTCTGTTCAATAATGGACACACGTACAGTATGTGCACATTTGTATATAGAGGTTATTTTAGACACTGTGCGTGACATTAAGCCTCCGTGTTGTATTCTGTCAGAAAGTAAAAGTACAGATGGTTCAGTGTGAATTCATGAGTGCTGTCACTATAATGGACATTTCAAAGTGGATATTGATCGGAAACCCCCCCCCCCCCCCCCCCCCCCCCCCCAAAAACGACTTAAGCTCATAATCATATATATTTGACACTACACTAAACTTGACTTGCCAGCAAGATGAATTCTCACAATTCCTGTGAGTTCAAAAACCTCTGGAGAATTAGAGATGTTTAAACTCCAGCTGGATCGTTCACATTTGATAGGTCACTGAGTCTGGACCAATCACAGTGTTGTGGTTTTGGGCAGACGCCAGCGAGCAGCCCCGAACAAACTAAAACAAAACATGGCGATACAACAAACGAACATCAGCCTATTTTAGCAGAGAAAAACTGACTATTTAGTTTGTGAAATCATGCAGAGAGAAGTGCTTGTGCATTTTGTGGAGGAAAAACGATGTGTTTTCTCTCAGCTGGATTTAACTCAAGTTTGATTTTTCAGCTTGTTGCACTATTTGTAATGCTTCAATTCAGAATGAAGTAGTACTAGTTTGAATGCTCAGATCATTGGTTCAGTTTAGCACTTTCACTGAGAGCCATCCCAGACTGATGTGTAGAACTCAGTATCTACGTATATGATACAATAGTGTATTCTACCTTCAATACATGTATGTAATGTACATGTAAGAATCGATTAGAATCAGGATATTGTTGGGTTTTTTTTTGTTTTTTTTTGTTATTTTCACTTTGACACAGTCAGACACTTGTGGTTTTTCTGAGTCTCCTTGTTTCCTCTGGGGTTTCCCCCGGGGGCACAGCCTCCAGGAGATCAGGGTTGCCAAGCTTCAGCAACTAAACCTGCCCAAGGGGCCGCGTGGAAAAACCACCCAAAACCTGCCAGAACGCACAGCACCACACCAGACCCCACATCACTCTCTCACAAAATAAGCGTACACAGAGTGCTGACAGATTTGGATATGACTTTCATGATAATTATTGTGAAAACTTACATGTAAAATACTTCTGTCCAAGGGACTGTACTGTAACACCAACAGCTCCCTGCTGGTCAGAGGTGGATTGATTGTCTTTACATAGGTTGCGATGGTGCGTTCTGTTTCATGTAGTTCCTGAGGGACTGATGTGCCCTGGATTGCGCAGCGCCCCTCTGCTGGTGGAGCGTGGCGTTTCCTTCCTGTTAGCCGTCCTTTCCTCCTCTGGCCTTTCCCTTTTCTCTTCATTGTGTGTGTCTATATGCTATTTAAAGGGCTATTGTTTGTGCTAACCAGTGACTAATACAATACTTGTTGGTTTAGTTTTCACCTCATTAAAGGCTCTATATTATACTATTTTGCGGATCTGTGGTGTACTCCACTGCAGCTTCATACACCTTCACTAGAATCATTTGGATGATTTCAGCTGTGAAATTGTATGTATGAATGAAACACAACACACAGCTCTGAGGATGTTTTTGATGAGGTAACAACATCTATAACATGCCAAAAAAAAGGAAATCGTACATAATATTAGGACCTTTAAAAATGAAAGGTCCTGTATCTTCTAATGAAATACAACCCCTCCCCACCTGACAGATGGATATACGATGTAGAGCTGGGAGATACATGCTATCGGCAAAAACACGTGCACAAGTCCATGCACCTAAATTAGATCAAGTTTCACTCATAAATGGTTGAAAAAAATAGTTGTTAGAATAGTCTTTTCTGTAACTTGGATTATAATGATAAGAACACAAGGGGAGAGAAAGAGAGAAGAAAAGGTGAGGGCTGAGATGCAGTCTGGATCAGACGAGAGCAGAGAGAGAAAGGGAAAAGAGGAGCGGACACCGAAGGCACTGCACCACAGAGACAGAGAGAAGGAGACACTGACTTTTAATTGTGCCAGATTTAAATAAAAAGTTAGAAAACGTGAGGACATGTGAGGAAACATACAGCGACTGTGACCCGGACTCAGCGCTTGTCAACTAAACGAGAGACGGGTGAATCCTCTTCCCCATATACCACACACTCTTACTGCCACAGAATTGATCTATTACATTAAAAGAGTTTGGCTTTTTCATCAAGATCAAAGTTTACATCAGGTCACGATCTCTCGAACTTTCGCTTTTTGGCAGCTGCCCTAATATAAGCTTAAGCATTAACTAAACTTATCTTTCAAATATAAGATGTTTATTTCATCTATTTTTAATTGGGCTTTAATTATTACTTCAATAAATGGGATGTGAAAGTGACGTCCTGTTCTGAATAACAATGGCTGCTGGTTCTACCCCTCAAAAATGGCCACACTCCATCAATCCAAAACATGCACAATAGGTCAAAGTCCTCCAGCTGAGGTAGTCCTGACCAATACTAGCCTCAAGATCTGGAGATGCGTCCAACTTCTGCTGACAGGTTTAACCCCCAACAAGGACGGGTCCAAATGCAGGTTTAACCAGGGACACTTTGAAGGATGGGTTCAAATGCAGAGGACACATTTCTCTACAGGAAAAATAAGTGTACTTTAACCATAACCTTGAACACTCAGACCAAAATAATTGTGAATATGATTAGTCAGTCTACTTTTGTTTTTTCACCTACACATCGTGAATTAAAAATGAGCTTACCTGAACATGAGGCATTTAAAACTGTACATGGTCCTAACAGTACGTCAGAAAAGCAGAAGCAGTGACCAGGAAGAGGAAGTATAACTGATGCATCATGGGAACTCATGCTCAGATGTTGAGCTCTGACCCAGTTTCATCATAAAGTCTAACTCTGATCTACCCCGCCAAAAACCGCAAAATGGCACACACCAATGCATTTAAATGATGCTTCTCAATATGTGGTCAGGGGACGGCTTTTGGGCATGGTTTAGGTCCTGGTTTATATCCTGGTTTATGTCCTGGTTCTTAGGCTATGCATTTGCCTCTGTTTAGTCAGTTCTGGTTAAGTCCTGATTTTAGTCCCTGGTTTAGTCCCTTCTTTACTCCTAGTTTCGTCTACATTTTAGTCACAGGTTTAGTCTCTGGTTTAATTCTGGTTTGATCCTGTTTTAGCCCTGGCTAAGTCTTGCTTTAGTCCTGTTTTAGTCCTGTTTTAGTCTCTGGTTTAATCCTGGTTTGATCCTGGTTTAGCCCTGATTTAGCACTGACTAAGTCCTGCTTTAGTTCTGTATAGTCCCTGTTTGTTAGTTCCTGCTTTAGTCCTGGTTGAGTTCTGTTTTAGTCCTGTTTTTTAGTCCTGTTTTAGTCCTGTTTATTCAGTGCTTTTAGTCCTGTTTTAGTCCGTTTTACGTCCTGTTTTAGTCCTGCTTTAGTCCTGCTTTAGTCCTGTTTTAGTCCTGTTTTAGTCCTGGTTTAGTCCTGGTTTAGTCCTGCTTTAGTCTTGCTTTAGTCCTGGTTAAGTCCTCACACAGATGACAGTAAACTGAGGGGAAGCGTCCTCAAAGTAGAAACTCACAGCTGCTGCTACAACACCTACTGCTACTGCCACTACTACTACTACTGCCACTACTACTGCTACTGATACTGCTACCGCCACTACTATGACTACCACTACTACTACTATTACTACTACTACTTACACTACGACTTATATTATTCCACAAACACTGACATGTTAAGCAGAGATATGTTGGACAGTTCCTGATGTGTCGTTCTGTCCCTGAGACAAAGTTGACTTGTTTGAAAGCATGAGAAGAATCTAAAACATTTCTTTAAAGTCACATTGTTTTAGAATTGTGTCCTGAGCAAACAACACAAATACACCATAAACAACATGTGACCACCAAGACATCCTCTGCTCCAATCTCGACCTCTCTCTTCTGCACCCTTGACACTCTTTCTGCAATCTTCTGCTCCTCTGAAACCTTCTCCTCTCTCCGACCCTCTGCTGATTCATCATGACCCTCTCCTCTGCAACCTTCTGCTCCCCTCTGCTCTGCATTTGACCCTCTCCTCTGCATCCGCTGATCCTCCCCCATCTGCATCCTCTGCTCCTCTCCTCTGCATCCTCTGACCTCTCCCTGTTCTGCATCTTCCTGCTCCTCTGCTCCCGGACTCCTCTGTACCTCTGCTCTCTCCATCTGACCCTCTCCTCTGCACCATCCATATGCTCCTCTGCTCATCTGACTCTGTCCCCCTCTCCTCTGCATCTTCTGCTCCTCTGACCCTCTCCTCTGCATCTCTCTCTTCACGCATGACTCCTCTGCAAAGAAATTCCTCAAAAGAATCTTCCTCCTCGACCCTTCAGAGACTAAAGGGTGGACTGTTTAAATCGATCATAAAAACTGACAAAACTAGTTATTTATTCACACATGAAAAGCTCTTTAGGTGTTGAAAATAAAGTGGGTAATAATCATAAGTGGACTTGAATTGACACCAGGAATAGACAAATCTTTAAAAGCGAACCACTCTGCTGCAGTAGAATGCGCTGGTCAGCTTTGGTTGTTTGTCTTGCGCTTTGGCTCGTGTTTTCCTCTCATTCACTTCACAGAGTTCTTTAAAACAAACTACAGAAAAATCCCACACCAGCAAGGGCATATTTTACGGCTTATTTTTTATTTTAGTTACAGAGAATTAGCAAGTTTGTTAGGGTAACCTTACACCTCTGCAAACATGTTTCTTTCTTGCAATGTCCCCGGTGTGTCAGAGGCCTCTCTGTGTGTCTCCATGGGGTTCTTATTCTGTGTAAAAGCTGCTAACCCTGTAGTTAGAACTCTACAAACATGTTCTGAAATGCATGAGATTCTTGGATTAGTTTAATTTACAAAAAACATTATTAATATTGTCACCGTAAGCGCAGTCATTTTGTGAAACGTGCTGACGTGTTTTGTGTTTTGTGACAGCTCATGCCAAGCGTCGTTGACTCCTCTTTATTCTTACTTGATAAAAACTGAGTAAGAAGTACGGCTAGGCTCATTTCGAACGTAAGTGTCTTGACACATTTCCTTTTACCGGGTCAGGAAATTTCAAAAAGAAATCTGAAACATAACCCTCTACTTGCACTAACTCTATGTTACTCAAACCTGAGAGTTTCATTCAATTGTTACTAACCAACAAAAAAGTGTGATGTCTGACAAGCCAAGACAAAGCCAAATCTGTTATCTATATCAGGAAATGTAATATTGAACGGCCATTTTCATTTGTTTTAATAAAAAAAATAAAGATTTAATTGATAAATATAGTGGAAAAAAAGATTATATTTGACCATGTAGTGGAATCACATAAGAAATGCATTATGACATTGAGAGAAGACAGGGAATCTGAAACTTTAAACTAAGATCACAAAGGATCCCATGCATTTCAGAACATGTTGTAGTGAGAGGCTTAAAACTCCCAGGTTTAGCAGCTTTTCACAGGAATAAAGACCCCATGGACCACACAGGGAGGGCATCTGCACACAGGGAGAGGACATTTGTATTCACAGATTAAATCATTTTAAGGTGGCAATTTAAGAGGTATGCAATTATCCAAACATAATGGACTACAATTATTTAGATAATAGAATGGTGTCTCTGCAAAGAAAGACAAAATAATATAATTTTATAGTAAAAAATCTGTTATCTGACTCAACTTGTAGTTTAGTGCCTCTACAAAAATGGTTCTGGAATCTCCCTGTGGTTCAGATGCCCTCTCATGTATGTCCCAAACTGGGCTGTTTATTCTGATGTAAAAGCTGCTAACCCTGTTACTTTAGACCTCTACAAAAGTGTTCTGAAATGTCCTTATGTGTCAGAATGCCCTATCTTGACTCCATGGGGTCTTATTCTGTGTAAAAGCTGACTAACCCTTTAGACCTCTACAAAACATGGTCTGAAGTGCATGAGATCTGGGATTATTTAAAGTTCAGATTTCAGTCTCTCAGATGTGAATGCTCCTGGCAGTTGTTTAGCATGTGGACTCTGAATCTACTTTTTAAACATATCACAAATTATTTGCAATGGTAATAGCTGTGGGTGAAATCATAATTCTTTTTTTCAGTATTCTATTCAAAAAAATGTACCCAGTAATACATCGCGATGAGTCACAGGCCTAGATGTTGTTTGGTGAGTGACAGTGGTTTTGGGTGTAGCAGCAGAATAGTTTCATTGACCACCACCCTGAGAAACCACAAACCATCAAGAGGAAGTGCCCCTCCCCTCTCTGCTCGGGGGTTTAAACACGGGGGTACCTGTAAACAGAATATGTGGTTTCGTGCCATGTTAGTGATGTTTACCTCAGGTGAAGACCATGGGCAAAAACAGAAAACAATGATTTTTCACATCATGGTATGATTGATTGTGATTTTTTCAAAAGTAAAACTTAAATGCCTTTCAGTGTTGATTCCGTGTGAACATAAACCTATTTTTAAGCAGCCCTATGCTTAACATCTGTTTCAGTCCAGGTTTTTTTTTTAGTTGACAAAACAAGACTAAAATAACAGGCATGATTTTTTCATTATTTATGGAATGAAAAAACACGTGACCTTAGTTAGAGCAGGCTTGCCATCTCCATAAACCTGAACTGAAACATTATTGGGTATTTGAGTATGCGCTCTCACCTGCTGCTTTCCATTGGAAATTATTATTCCTTAGCTATAACATTCCACAGTATAGCATAGAATGTATCTATCGCCCTATAGTTAATATAACTTCTACTTCAATGGATTTCGATGCAAGTGATGTCAAACTCCAGAAAGTTAAAATGCGATGGCTTAAGTTTACTTTTTTTTTTTTTTAATGCAAAGTCTTTTGTCTGCCCCAACCACATGTTTATACTGACAGAGGAATGGCTGTAGACCTGTTGATTAAAAAGAACCCAAAATGACCGACTACCGAATAAAAATGACGATAATGATAATTTAGGAATGGTCCCTATCTATCACAAACCCCTTGGGTAGTGCTCACATGCATGACTTTCAGACATGTGCGCAACTTTAGAAAAGCTTTCAAAAAAAACTCACGAGCCAATCAAGCTTTCTCAGCACAGAAACCCCTAAACACAGCCAGCTCTCTGCCAAAACCCTCACAGTCAATCCCTCTGAGCACCACAACCCCTCCACAAACCATAAGCATCTCCAGGACAAAACCATCGTAAACCAATCAGCTATCAGTACTAAAACCCTCACAGCCAATCAGCTATCAGCACACACAACCATCAAAACCAATCTGCTTCTTTAGTTACAAAACCCTCACAGCCAATCAGCTATCAGGGAGAAAAACTCACAGCAATCAACTATCAGCAGCAGAGGGCTCAGCACGACTCTAATACACGCAAAACTGTCCGGCAATCAGCTCTCAGCACCCAACATCTCATAGGCCAATTCAGATCTCAGCCAAAGCCCTCACAGCCAATCAGATCTCAGCACAAAAACCTGACAGCCCAGTCAGCTCTCAGCATAAAACCCTCACAGCCAATCAGCTCTCAGCACAAATTTCAGAGCAATAAGCTCTCAGATAAATCCTAAACAGCCACTCCGCTCTCTGTCAAAACCCTCCCAGTCAGTCACCTCTGAAGCACCAACATCCCCTCACAGCCAGACCACAAAAACCTTGACAGCAATAGCGCTCAGCACAGACCCTCACCCGCCAATCAACTCTCAGTCACCAAATCGTGACACGGCCAATCGTCTCAGCACAAAAAACCCTTACAGACACAACAATCAGCTATCAGCACAAAATTTCAGCTAACTAGTTCCAGCCATAGAAATCCTCACAGACAATCAGCTCTT
>JAIEZT010000194.1:85889-164720 GCA_019594935.1 Periophthalmus modestus | reverse complement strand
AATGAGCTGAGAATTGACAAAACCACTCCAACGAAATTTAAAAGTATAGTAGAGAAGAAGAGGAAACTACTAATACTACTACTACAAATCTGATATCACTCTAACCTCTAACATTTTGTCCAAGTTGTACAAAAGTCCTAAGTCGCGGTTGAATGAAAGGTGAGGCTGTTTTCCAGATGTAAAAAATGACTCATTGATTCGTGCGTCACATGTTTGTTGTTTTCCGTCGCTCACTTTGTTCCCGAGCGTGTTTTCTTTCATTTACATCTCTGTATGAAGCACCAATTACATCAATGGCTCTCACACGAGCGTCGAGTCAAATGAAAAAAAACAGAAAACGATGCGCGGTGGAAAATTAATGATCTCATTACGGTTTGGTTACACGGTGCAGCAGGTTCAAATGTTTGATGAAATACCTGGCGTCTGCTTCTAATAGATTTCAAAGACTATCACCATATTGACGTGTGATTACTGCCAAACCGTGTAGTTAAGAGCAACTGGGGAGGGTAAGAAACTGTAGAAAATGTGTTCTTACAAAATAAACTCGATGCAAACTTCACGTGTCTTCACCAAGGAAAAAAAAATATGTTTGTCGTCTTTATAACCGATAAAACGCCACCGCTGCTACGAACATCACATCGACAAACAAGCCACAGGTTAGATACAAACAGCTCAAAAACTACCACCACCATCCATGTTCTTCCTCTTATCCGGGACTCCCAGACTTCCCTCACCCCAGACACGTCCTCCAGCTCCCAGGACAGAGACATAGTCCCTCCAGCGTGTCCTGGGTCTCCCCCGGGGCCTCCTCCCGATGGGACATGTCCAGAACACCTCCTTAGAGAACAGATGCCTGAGCCTCAGCTGCTCCTCTCGACGTGGAGGAGCAGCGGCTCTACTCCGAGCTCCTCTTGTGTGACTGAGCTCCTCACTCTGTCTCTAAGGAAGCGCCCAGCCGTGGAGGAAGTCTGTTTGTATCCACAATGTTAGTCTTCAGTCATTACCCAAAGCTCATGACCAAAGGTGAGGGCAGAACATGGATTGACCAGTAAATCGAGAGCTTTGCCCTTTCGATTTAGTTCCTTCTTCCCCTTGACAAACCGATACAGCGACACTCCTCCATCATCCAACTGTCAACCTCACGCTCCGTCCTTCCCTCAATCGTGAACAAATCCCCGAGACACTTGAGGCAGGGACTCCCCATCCACCCGGAGAGGACACCTACCTTTTCCGGTGGAGAACCATGACCTCGGATTTGGAGGAGCTGATTCTCATCCAGCCGCTTCACACTCGGCTGCCATATTGTGACTAATTAGCCAAAACCAAAGACCAGTGAGCAAAGACTTACATCATGATGAGAAAAAGGTTTATAAACTGCTTCATTACGGCGTTAGGGTTGAGCGAAAGGGTTAAGGTACTTACTACTTACCTTACTTAATCAAACATGAGTCTTCCTTCATGTTTTGTTTAAAAATGTGTCACAAAAACAAACTTACAAAACTTCACATTCTTCTTCAAGGACTTTTGGGTCAGAGGTAGTTAATGGCGCAGTGGAGAGAATAGACGGTGAAGGTAGCGGAGAAAAAAAAAAAAAAACTATACACGAAAAAGTAGGTCAAGCCGAGAAGTGCTGTCTCCGCGTCGTCATGGTTACCACCCTCGATGGATAGCGGGCCGTGGCCACGAGTGAACCGACTCAGAGGCTTATAACAGGTGCTCCCGTTTTTGAATGATTAATGATGTCGCGATCTCCTCCGTGGAAAGTCTGGCATAGAATAAATAAACACAAAAAAGTGCTAATTAGTGAGACTTCTGGCTTGTTCACAATCTGTCGACAAAAGATGAATATTTATAGTGTTTTTGGTTGAGGTTTGTCAGAGTAAAAAAGGTAAAAATGAAAAAAAAAAAATCTTGGACAGGGGATGCACAAGGACACAAGGTATTAGAAAGTAGGTTGAATTATGCATGAGGCAGCAGAAGGTTGATCCAAAATAGCGCTACAGCTACATTGCTAATCCGCGTGGCAGGCTAACAGTTAGAGACATCCGGCCAAGTTGTCAAAGTGAGAGGAGATGGCTCTGCATATTCACACCGGCCTGGTCCTGTCTGCAGCCTCATTATACAAAACAGAAACGGACAGCAGGGATAACAAAGGGTTCTACCTGCAGACAGCTGAGATATAATAGGGTTTTGATAATGTTAAATAAAAATACGACAGGACAAAAACGTGAAATGGTTCGTTTATTTGTCACTTTGCGTCACATTTATCTGCCTCTACCTCAGAATAATGCTTAAAAAATGTTCTTAAATACGTCAAATTCAACGCCATAGTTGCAATGTTCGGTTTGTCTTGTGCAGCTTTACACTCCAAACCAGCAGAGGGAGTAGGAGCTATGGCAATACTTCTCGCTCTGCTAACTGCTAACTGTGCATAAACGAAAATCACCACAGAATCTGACCCAGAATTATGCAAAATGTGATTTTTATATTGAATTTTTAAAATCACTAAATGTTTTTTATGGCTTAAAGTGAAGTTAAAGTTGTTTCTTTTATCGATCTACAGCCAAACGTGTGTCACAAAAGCAGTTATCTGGGCGTTTGGAGCTGAAATCTGACGATGAAGGAAAACATTTGGCTTTTTTGTCACAGATTTTGTCCAGAAAAACCCAGAAATTGAACCGTAAATAGTGAATTATCAGAACAAGAGAAACTGAAGATGCAGTTTGTGTCGTAATGACCTGATTCTGCCCATTGATTCTGACACTTTTGCCTCTAAACGCTCCAAACCGCACCGTCTTTGTGGTGGTTTTGCCCCTAAAACATGATAGAAAACCGGTTTATTTGTGTAAAATGTTAAATGTCCAAAAGTTAAATGTGTCACAGGACAAAACGCTGAAGGAGAGAAGCCGTTTCGCTGCTCGTCCAAGTCTCTTCTGCAGTTCTGAGTTGTGTATTATGCTCGTTTTTATTGGACTTCTGGTAAAAATGTATAACAAAAATGAAGAAAGAGTTGTTTTTTATGAGTTATTAGTAAGTTCTTAAGCAAATACTGAAGAAGTGGCTTGGACGAGCAGCGAAACGGCTTCACTTCTACAACTTTTTGTCCAGTTTGTCCAGTTAACTTTGGCTTTTACGAAGAATCAGACCTGAACGATTGAGAGTTTGCACAAATATCTTTTCAATATCGATGTGACGATTCTCTGGTGTAGAACTTATTTGGTGTATTACAACCCGAATAACGATTGCGGCGCTCAGGGCGACTTCCAGAATAAGGTGAAAACTGCTCGTGTTAAGAGGAAGAACTCGTCCTGTCTCGTGCTTTTTTACATTTTACACCATAATCGAGTAACGTCTCAGGATCATGTTGGACGTTTGACTTTATCGGTAATAAGCGGTTGTAACTTTCACGCCACTTACTCAATCAGCCGTGACAAGATTGTAAAGAGCCGTGAGGGAAACTGGAAGCTGTGAGGGTGATGTTAGCCGACGTAAAGTGAAGGGAGGCTCTCCTGTAGGTGCTAATTGCTAAGTTGCTAATTCCCGCTCGTACCTGGATCGTCAGCTGTGACTCACTCTTGTTCCTCCTTTGTCTTCCCGACTTTCGCTCTGACACACGCACGTCCTGTCGCCCCAATCCCCTCCGCATGATGTCATCCTCCATCCCCTCCCTCCACCCGCTCCGCACCCACCCAGCACCCCACCCCACCGTCTATTAAAGGACTATGAGATCACCCCACCGTGAAATCATCCCTCTGCGGGCACTATTAGCCAAACAAGCCTCTCCATTGCTAAAAGGGTTTGCGCGTGTCATTTCTACCTGAAATGACCGCCGACGTGGATCTGATTCTTTACAGATGTGGCTTTAATGGAGTCCCGAAAGTAAAAAATATAAAGTGTAATAACCGTCATAATATAGATTTTTGTGATTTTATTGATCTCAATCGGCTCTGCATGGACTGGATAAACGACGTCGCTGAAGCTCGATTCGCTTTGATTTAGCCCTCTCAATCCACTTTTCCTTCTAATATTTAACAAAAAGCACATTTTAGGACACGAAACACTCAAAAATCACAATAAACCAGCTTATCTCTTATCCGTCTTATTTCTGAACTTTTTTCACATCTTTTTCCAAGGAAAACGTTTATTTTCAGCTTTTTTTTTTACATCACATATACAATTTTAATGGTGAACTCTCCAACAGAAATGCTTCTACCCAGAATACCTTGCTTCACAAAACTGCTTGACCTAGTTTCCAATCGTTATTCAGCATCGTCCAAACTGCCTGTGCTCACGAACCACAAAATATGAGACACCGAGAGGAGAGAACAGTGCGAATAGAAGAGGTGGGGGGCCCGTATTGATGAAAAATATGTTTCAGGAGCGATTTTCAGACCTGATCTAATGGAAATCCAACCAGAATGTGAGAAATATGTCTCTAAATGGAGGAATTAATGGACTTTTGCAGCTTTAATCCACGTTTTTTAAATGCCGTTTTCTTAAACAGACTGGAGATGTGTTTTGTTTCATTTAAACATCTGACAGCTTCGTTTTAGCTTTAGATCAGTGAGTTTTTTTCAAGAAAAACGCAGCGTACATGTGCAGAGTTTGCAACAAAACACACTCACATAATATATTTAACACAGATTTGTAATATTTGATGGATTTATTAAGATATCTAATCAAAATTCAGGTTTTTAATGTGTAAATCACCGTCGTAACACTGTAAATCTGTTCAGAATCTGTCTCTCAACGTCGTGATATCTACAAACTCGCTCAGTTTTAAGCGACCTCCACAGACGTCTCTGCTCAGAGGATCCGTCCTGTGAGGTTTGTTTCAGGGTGAAGTGTTAAAAATGTCTGGGCTCTTCTTTAAAAGTCCATTTGGTAAAGGTCCAAACAGAGCTATGGATTTATGTTCTGCCTCTGACATTGATTTAGCACAAAACGAGCGAGACACTTCCCTCTCCGTCCAAAGAGAGGAAGGCCGATTCCCGGATGTGTTTGACTTTTTTCAGATAAAAGGACAAAGACGTTGATTTCACAACACGGGGGCGTCAGGTTCAGGGATTTACAGGAGGTGTTTTGTTCTGAGATAAAACATATGAGATTATTCCACTGGACCCTCCCCCCCCTGAGCTCGAAGCCAATCCAGAACATCCAGCATTAACCACTTTTTTATAATTCTGTCTAATGCACCAAACTTTAGCTAAGCTCGTGCGGCGGTGACAGATGAGACGGCGGCTTAAGTAACACTAAAGTTACACATGGATGACATTTTGGGTGATTTTTCTTTTTCTTTCTTCGGTTTTTTTTGCCGATCAGTTTCCTACAAAATGCTTTTTAATGTGAGTTTTTCCTCTGTCACGATGTTCCCCTCGCTCTGCAGCAGGAGGAGGAGGAGTGACTGGTGTAGGTTTGGTGGTGAAGGGTCTGACGTCTTGTCCTGTGCAGATCTCGTCTTCACGTCTGTGGGACGTTACGTAGATGTTTCTCCCAGGCGACACCTACAGTCTGTGAGGTTCTGGTCAGGGTGGATTTTTGAGCAATAAAACTATTGCAATAAAAAAAGAGAAATCATTTTAATCTCCCAGGAAGCTGGCATCCACATTTTGGGTTGTTTAGGCCACAATACCATTTTTTTTTTTCTCTTCAAGGTCCTGGTGTCCACATATGAGGTCATTATACTGCCCCTAGTGGTGACAGAAGAGTATAGCACCTTATAGTTTGGCTTAAAGATGGACTTTGTTAAAGGCTCCTGTCTGCACCTGTCTGCAGCTCTTCACATGAGACACATTGTTTCCAATTATTATATTATTTATTTATTTTTTTAATTTTATTTTAATTTAATTTTTATTTATTATATTTATTTATTATTATTATTATTATTATTTTTTAAAGGCATATGTCTCCTGCTCCTGTTTGCAGCACTTCACATGAGACAAATTGTTCCAATTAATTTATTTTATTTTATTATTTTATTATTTTTTATTATTTTTTATTTTAATTTTTATTTATTATATTTATATTTATTTTTTTTTAGGCACATTGTCTCCTGCTCCTGTTTGCAGATCTTCACATGATCCACATTGTTCAAGGAGGCACAATTATATTTTTTTTGCAAATAATTTATTCAAACTCAAATGATTAAAACAGAACGACTCGTCATATGTGGACGTCACTTTTCTCATAATGTAAAAGAGAAATTTCAAAAAGCCGTGAAAGACTCGAGTCTCAGGAGGTTAATGCCCCAATGTGGAACATTTCAGATGCTCCATGGAGCCAAACAGGAGGTTTATTATTGAACGAAATCAGGAGCAAAACCTCCAGATTCAAGACAAGATTTTGTTTTAGAGCCGAGGAAAGTCACTGAGCTCACGTTAACATTTCTCTCTCTCCTTCTGCCTCTCTGTCGTTCTCCTCCTCTCCTCCTCCTGCTCCTCCTCTTTCTCCTCTTCCTCCTCCTCCTCCTCCTCCCTCCTCTCCTCTCCTCCTCTCCTCTCCTCCTCCTCCCTCCTCCTCCTCTCTTCCTCTCCTCCTCTCCTCCTCTCCTCCTCCTCCTCCTCCTCTCCTCCTCCCTCTCCTCCTCTCCCTCTTCCTCCTCCTCCTCTCCTCTCCTCCTCTCCTCCTTCTCCGCTTATCTTCCCTCCTCCTCCTCTCCTCCTCCTCCTCCTCTTATCTTCCTCCTCCTCCTCTCCTCCTCTCCCTCCTCCCTCCTCTCCTCCTCTCTTCTCCCCTCCCTCCTCTCCTCCTCCTCTCCTCCTCCTCTCCTCCTCCTCTTCCTCTCCTCCTCCTCTTCCTCTCCCTCCTCTCCTCCTCCTCTCCTCCTTCTCCTCTTAGCTCCTCCTCCTCCGTCCTTCTCCTCTTATCTTCCTCCTCCTCCTCTCCTCCTCTCCCTCCTCCTCCTCTCCTCCTCTCTTCCTCCTCCTCTCCTCCTCCTCTCCTCCTCCCTCTCCTCTCCTCCTCCTCTTCCTCTCCCTCCTCTCCTCCTCCTCCTCTCCTCTCCTCCTCCTCCTCCTCTTCCTCCTCCTCTCCTCCTCCTCCTCTCCTCGCTCCTCTCCTCCTCCTCTCCCTCCTCCTCCTCTCCTCCTCTCCTCCTCTCCTCCTCCTCTCCTCCTCTCCTCCTCCTCTCCCTCTCTCCTCCTCTCCCTCTCCTCCTCCTCCTCCTCTCTCCTCCTCCTCTCCTCTCCTCCTCTCCCCTCTCTCCTCCTCTCCTCCTCCTCTCCTCCTCCTCCCCCTCCTCTCCTCCTCCTCCTCCTCTCCCTCTCCTCTCCTCCTCCTCCTCGCTCCTCCTCCTCTCTCCTCCTCCTCTCCCTGTCTCCAGATGCTGCAGAGGAGTCTAAACCCGAGGACCCGGCTCCTGAGGCGACGCCCCCGACTCCAAGGACGACTAAGCCTGAAGAATGAATGAAACGACGAGAAACAAAAATCTAGAGGTTCTCTTTTTCCTTCGAGAGCGAAGGTCCGAGTCCGTTTCTTTGTTTGTCATTTTTTGTGTGGCAATGATTTTCTCATGTTGGGGGAGTTTTTTCCAGTGTGGAGTTTTTTGGCTCATACTCAGAGAAAGTGGTGATGAAAAATGATTTGTGAACGAGATGAAAGGAAGAAGAAGCTTTTGATTTTATTTAATGACACTATTTATTGTTGGTAGATTCACCCAACTGGACGTGACACATTTTGTTCTGAACATTTCGAATCTGAAACTGCACAAACTCGAGTTTAGACCCTGTAGAGACACAGCACTGACACATTTGAACAAACGAATGTAATACCGTGTCGTCCAGTTGGGTGGCGCTCTCCTGTTTCCAAATGAACTATACTCAATATTGTGCTTGAGACGTTCGAGCGGTTTACACTTTTCAGACGTGTTCCTCACATGTTCTTCACTAAAGGACTGCTGCCATTAACATATATCGAATCTAGAAACATGTCGATTTGCTTTTTCAATCTGTGAGAACAGTAGCATGAACCATCGAACCAGATGCATGATGGGAACTCTCCCTCTGAGAGGAACTTTTTCGCAGTCACAAAATCTTAAGAGGTGGCGGCTTCTTTTTGATGTCTTTGATGTTGTTATGACAGTTTCTAAGAATTGGAAAAAAAAAAACTCTTGCACTGATGTTGAAAAAGAGAGAAAAAAGTCAATGAAAAATCAAACGAACAAAAACAAAAAATACTTTTCCTATGTTTTCAGTGAGTGCAATGTCCAGTTTCAACTTATCCAGGAGTTCAAACTCGTGAGAAAAAATGCGAAAAAAAATTCAAAAATGTTTCAATGTCTGTTTTCAAATAAAGCAAATGTGCCAATTACCATCAGAAAGTCTGGTTTATGTTAAAGACACGACACACTCTGCACCTCCTCACACTCCTCACACCTCCTCACACCTCCTCACACAGTCTGCACCTCCTCACACAGTCTGCACCTCCTCACACCTCCTCACACACAGTCTGCACCTCCTCACACCTCCTCGCACAGTCTGCACCTCCTCGCACCTCCTCACACCCTTTTCACACCTCCTCACACAGTCTGCACCTCCTCACACCTCCTCACACAGTCTGCACTCCTCACACCTCCTCACACAGTCTGCACCTCCTCACACCTCCTCACACAGTCTGCACCTCCTCACACCTCCTCACACAGACTGCACCTCCTACACCTCCTCACACAGTCTGCACCTCCTCACACCTCCTCACACAGTCTGCACCTCCTCACACAGTCTGCACCTCCTCCACACCTCCTCACACAGTCTGCACCTCCTCACACCTCCTCACACAGTCTGCACCTCCTCACACAGTCTGCACCTCCTACACTCACATGTCTGTACTGCACTTGCACCTCCCACTGACACAATATTAAACCACATGTTTTTATATAAACAGATTATGTCTCTGCACTTCAGCTCAAACAGAAAAAATCATCATCATCATTCAATCATCATCATGATGATTTATCTGCAGAGACGCTCCTCAGAGACGCTCCTCAGAGACGCTCCTCAGAGACGCTCCTCAGAGACGCTCCTCAGGACAAACATCTCCATCTGTGACTCTCACATATGGAAACATGGACATGAAGTTTTCCACGATGAAAGTGAAGCAGGACCATCCCAGAGGAGGAGCAGTGGGAGGTGCACTCACACAGGAGGGGCTCCTCAGAGGAGGAGCAGTGGGAGGAGCACTCACACAGGAGGGATTCCTCAGAGCAGGAGCAGTGGGAGGAGCACTCACACAGGAGGGGCTCCTCAGAGCAGGAGCAGTGGGAGGAGCACTCACACAGGAGGGGCTCCTCAGAGCAGGAGCAGTGGGAGGAGCTCTCACACAGGAGCTGCTCCCACGTGCTTTTGTGACCTTTGACCTCGTGTCCTCCTCCATCACGTGTCTCTCTGATGGAGGCTTAGCGCCACCTGCAGCTGAGGACATAGGTGGATATATGTCGACATCTAGTGGTCAGGATCTGTACTGCAGTGGGGCCATAATATTCAGATTTTAAATTTTAATCCAGTTTTTCACCGAGGTGAAACGTCCCAAAGGCATGTGGCCAATCTGTGGCATAAATATGTGATAATATATCTGGAAAATCAAAAAGTAGCAGGCCTATGTCAGATCTGTGGAGACGCGAGCCTGATCAGTTTTTTGTTTTTATCTTACAAATAAAAAAACACTTATTATAAAATAACTGAAGTCAGATCAGTTCACTGTCACACTGGAACATTTCCACCAAAGAATAACAAACAGCAGCAGCTTCTTCACTGAACTGAGCCCTGAAAAACGAGGTGTGTGAGGACACGGCGCCATCTAGTGGTAAGCTCAGTACTACAACACAGCACTGCTCCAACAGGAGAATAAACCTGAGATTCTGATCCGACAGGAGAATAAACCTGAGATTCTGCTCCAACATGAACCACATAAACCTGTTTGTATGTATAAACCTGCTGTAAAATCCTTCACCTCGGTCCCGATGACTCAGTCCGGTTCGACTCTGGTTCTTGTGGCTCTTGATGCGGTGAGACAGAAATGTCCCAGAGACAAAAGTGCAGAAACCTGCTGTTTATTTGCACATTTTAAGACGATAAGTTTTCTCCAAAAATGACACAGTTCTGTTATAATTATTTATGTCTTAATTATGCACAATAAAAACTCTCCGTCCTGTCATGTCTCGTGGAAATCTCAAAAAACACTGATAAGATAAAGAACTAGAAGAATTAACAGCTTTAACCTCAGAGTCTCGTGGAAATTACTCCCAGATCTGTGTGATTTTCTCAAACTGTTTAAGGTCAATGGTAGAAATACTCACGTTTGTTACTTAAGTGAAAAGTACAGACACCAGAGCAAAGAAATATACTCCAGTAAAAGTATCACGTGAAAAAATCTACTTCTAAAAATATTAAAATACTTGTTTAAAACTGTGCTTTGTTGAATATTGTGCAGATTTTGAGTCTTCTAAAGCTTCAAATGTGGCGATTTTCATAAATATTTGAGCTGAATTTTGAACAGAAACAACTGAACCGATCGTTTTTCTTTTAGCAGTTTTATTTTTGTGTATTTTTATTTGCTCAAACTACAAACGTGTTCAAATAAACCCTCAGAAACTCTTTTCAGACAATGATAGAAAATACTTTTACTTATGTAGAGGAGTAAAAAAACCTAAAATGTTAAGTTTTTTACAGCTTTTGATCACTTTAAAGTTTAGATTGTGTTAAATCGTTGCGTTTTGCACTTTAATAATGAAAAAAGTGTCAAATTTCCCTTTTAAATGACAGATTTTCCTTTTTTTTTGCATTTTTTTGTGTTTGTGTTTAAACTTAAACTTCTGAAACTTCATTTTCTTTACTTTTTTCACGCTCTGCCCTGGTTTTGTTGACTCTACACCTCCTCCCACGTCTAAACTATCAACTATCACCAAAAACTATTCACCTGCTGGAAGTTTCCAAACGGAGGTGAGAAAAGTGACACAGAGAAGAGAAGCGTTTACAAGAAAAACACTGGGATCAAGTCTTTAATGTCAGACAAAATGAGATGGTTACAGTTCTGCACTCTGCCGGTTTGTAGAAAAGAACATCTCTGAGAAGGAGCCACTCAGCCGAGAACTTACACACATGAGTCAGAGATGGACAAACAGGAGCTTTACATCGAGTCGTTTAAAGACATCGAGTCGTTTAAAAGACTTTACATCGAGTCGTTTAAAGACTTTACATCGAGTCGTTTAAAGACTTTACATTGAGTCGTTTAAAGACTTCACATCGAGTCGTTTAAAAGACTTTACATCGAGTCGTTTAAAAGACTTTACATCGACTCGTTTAAAGACTTTACATCGAGTCGTTTAAAGACTTTACATCGAGTCGTTTAAAAGACTTTACATCGAGTCGTTTAAAGACTTTACATCGACTCGTTTAAAAGACTTTACATCGACTCGTTTAAAAACTTTACTTTACATCGACTCGTTTAAAAAGACTTTACAATCGACTCGTTTTAAAAGACTTTACATCGACTCGTTTAAAAGACTTTACATCGACTCGTTTAAAAAGACTTTACATCGAGTCGTTTTAAAAGACTTTACATCGACTCGTTTAAAGACTTTACATCGAATCGTTTAAAAGACGTCGTTTAAAAGACTTTACATCGAGTCGTTTAAAAGACTTTACATCGACTCGTTTAAAGACTTTACATCGAATCGTTTAAAAGACGTCGTTTAAAAGACTTTACATCGAGTCGTTTAAAAGACTTTACATCGAGTCGTTTAAAAGACTTTACATCGAGTCGTTTAAAAGACTTTACATGGAGTCGTTTAAAAGACTTTACATTGAGTCGTTTAAAAGACTTTACATCGAGTCGTTTAAAGACTTTACATCGAGTCGTTTTAAAAGACTTTACATCGAGTCGTTTAAAGACTTTACATCGAGTCGTTTAAAGACTTTACATCGAGTCGTTTAAAAGACTTTACATCGAGTCGTTTAAAGACTTTACATCGAGTCGTTTAAAAGACTTTACATTGAGTCGTTTAAAGACTTTACATCGAGTCGTTTTAAAGACTTTACATCGAATTGTTTAAAAGACTTTACATCGAGTCGTTTAAAAGACTTTACATCGACTCGTTTAAAAGACTTTACATCGAGTCGTTTAAAAGACTTTACATCGACTCGTTTAAAAGACTTTACATTGACTCGTTTAAAAGACTTTACATCGAGTCGTTTAAAAGACTTTACATCGAGTCGTTTAAAAGACTTTACATCGAGTCGTTTAAAAGACTTTACATCGACTCGTTTAAAAGACTTTACATTGACTCGTTTAAAAGACTTTACATCGACTCGTTTAAAAGACTTTACATCGACTCGTTTAAAAGACTTTACATCGAGTCGTTTAAAATACTTTACATCGACTCGTTTAAAAGACTTAACATTGAGTCGTTTAAAGACTTTACATCGAGTCGTTTAAAGACTTTACATCGAGTCGTTTAAAAGACTTTACATTGAGTCGTTTAAAGACTTTACATCGAGTCGTTTAAAGACTTTACATCGAGTCGTTTAAAAGACTTTACATCGACTCGTTTAAAGACTTTACATCGAGTCGTTTAAAGACTTTACATCGAGTCGTTTAAAAGACTTTACATTGAGTCGTTTAAAAGACTTTACATCGACTCGTTTAAAAGACTTTACATCGAGTCGTTTAAAAGACTTTACATCGAGTCGTTTAAAGACATCGAGTCGTTTTTAAAGAAGACTTTACATCGAGTCGTTTAAAAGACTTTACATCGACTCGTTTAAAAGACTTTACATTGAGTCGTTTAAAGACTTTACATCGAGTCGTTTAAAGACTTTACATCGAGTCGTTTAAAAGACTTTACATTGAGTCGTTTAAAGACTTTACATCGACGACTCGTTTAAAAGACTTTACATCGAGTCGTTTAAAAGACTTTACATCGAGTCGTTTAAAGACTTTTACAACGAGTCGTTTAAAGACTTTACATCGAGTCGTTTAAAGACTTTACATCGAGTCGTTTAAAGACTTTACACGAGCGTCGTCCGGATCGAGTCCAAAAAGCACAACTCAGATCGAACCGTGTGAAAAAAGTGTTTCCCAAACGTTTGAGACGAACCCACAAGTCCAAACACGAGCGAGACGACGTCCAGACATCCATCGGCGCAGCTCTGTGTGGACTAAAGCTGCACTCTGGAACTTTTCTGCTCGTTTCCATGGAGACGCTGTAGCTTTTCCTCGACTTTTCCAGTGAGTTAAACATGTTCGAACGAGTCAAAACACAAATACAGGTGAGTTTGTGTGACGAGTTTGTGATGCATTAAACTGATGCGTCGTCATGGAAACGCACACACGCCGCCACAGGCCACGTTACCGGTCAGATCTGCGGAGAGACGACGCCGCTCGTGGTACAAATGCGTGTTTCTCAAGGAGTTTTCTGACCCACAAAAAAACACCTGTACTTGTAAAAAAACAGATCAAATAGTTTAGTTTTAATGTGACACTGGCAAAGCTGTAATATCTCCATGGAAACGAGCAGAAAAGTGACGTAATTCACCTTTAGCTGCTGCATATGACATGGAAACACTGCCACAAACTGCAGCTCAAAAACAGACTTTAATTACACATAAATCACAGATTAATTATTAAGTAATTAACAGGTAACTGCAAATTAAAACCTGCTGCTTTGTGTGGACTGAACACAGTATTAAAGCTGCACTGTGGGACTTTTCTGCTGCTCGTCGGGTCAGGTCCCTCCGTTTGGGAAAACTCGTGGGATGGTTTCGTTCGACAGAGTGGGATTAAAGTGGGTTTAGAGTTTGACAAACGTGTAATAAAATCACTCTCAGATTATATTTACAGAAATAAAGACAGATTATAAATGTCGTGTATCTCATAGTAAAACTCACACACGTCTTTGAAAAACAAAAGTCGTTTCATTCATTGGTGTTCGAACGTCTTCATTCAGGTTAATCCACTTTTAGCTGAAATCAAACGAAAAGCGACGACGGGCTAAAGTTTCCAGTTTGTTTCGTTATGGCAGAACAAGGTATTTTATTATAGAGAAATACAAAATTTTGCTATGTACAATACATATCTTTGTAGCCTACGTTTCACTTTTTTTCTGAAAGTAGGAGTTTGGCTGAGAAAAGGAGGAGAAATGGAGGAGTAAAGGCGCGTGGAAACAAAGCCACTGAAGGAGGATGGAAAATACGGCTTTAATAAACATCTGTCATTAGAATCTGGATCAATAATAAGACTAAGAATAATGATAAATAATATTTTCACTAGTATTTTGTTTTCTGGTGGACTGCTCCCTCTAGTGGGCATAGTAAGAACTGCACACTGTCATTGAATATCACTCGTCGGTTTTACACACACAATTACAGAAAATAAACACTTTTTGTATTAGTATCAAATCATAGATGTGATATTATTGATAGACAGGGTAAGTGCCTTATTTTTAGATGATTATATATATATTTTTTTTTGCATTATTTTATGATTTAAATCCGGCTCACGTTGTGGCACGAGGTCAGATTTTCTCATTTTTCGCATTTTTCTCAGATGTGTTGAGCTTTTATGACTGAAAAAAAACTCAAACATACCGTCATGATTAAAAACAAAGCCAGATTTAAATAATAAATACATTTTAAAAACATTTTCTAAGCGTAAGTCACAATATGAGCGATCTGGCCTGACTCTGTCTATCAAAAAAACACCGTTTATGATTTAAATAAAATGTATATTTGGCAGAAAGTTCCCTCATTGTTCATAAATGCACTGGTCAAACAGGAGGTTAAATCTACAATAATAAAAGAATAACATAATACAACTAGTAGAAGAAATACAGAATACTTTATGCCTGAGTACTTCTAGACACACATGATTGTAGGCATCCTTTTTCCAAAGACACCTCTGCTTTCATTCCCATGGAGACAAAAGTCGACCCCACCCGCCCCCGTCCAGCCCCGGAGCAGAGACAATGCGGCGCTTTCAAACTGAACCGAGAAGGATGGGTTTGTGTCGCACCGTCTGCCGTCTGTCCTCCGTCCGACTGTTACTCAAAACCATTGTTTTTAAATCATTACATCAGTAAGCAGTGCCGTTTGGAGAGAGCACCTAAGGTTTTATATATCATGATGCGAACAGTCCAGGGGAAGCAGGAAGTGGGGAGTAAAGGTCGTAGGTCAAGATGGCGGTGAGAAGAAGGAGAAGGGAGGAGGAGAGGAGGGAAGGACGCTAAGGGAGAAGGAGGAGGAGGAATCGAGGAGGAGGCGAGGACGCAGGGAGGAGAGTGCTATTAACAGTTGAAGAAAAGCAGGGTGATGCAGGTCACCAGGAGCCACAGCGACTGAGACACGCAGGGGGAGCTGTTGATGTCCCGGCCGGTCCCAGGTCCTGAGGAGAGAGACGAGGAGTTTAGTGCACTTCAAATCGACTGGAAAATGTAAAAAAGAAAGTACAAGAATGACGTCAAACTCTGTAAACGACTGCACGTGTTGGGAAGTAAGTCTCGTCTGAGCAGTGATGGAAAAAGCACTAAAATAATGCACGAAAATACAAGTTCTGCGGCTAAAATGGACCTTAACTAAATGAAAAAGTACACATGAAACATACTACTACTCAGAGTACTAGTATCAAACCACACACGTGATTTTAAACAGTATTTTAGAAGCATTTTTATACAAAACCTGTGACATTTACTCATTTGAAACTGCAGTCTGTCCATCAGAGCAGACGACGCAGTGCTGCCCAGTGTTTGTGCAAAGAATCAACTCTAAAATCTACTCAAAAAGTACTAATATCACAAAATCCACCCACTGATTTATTCTGACACTAACATATCTCCACGTTCATGTCTTATGCATCTTATCTTGAGAGTTTTTCTTATTTTTCAACTTTATTTAGGAAATACCAGACCCTCTGCATTATTTACTTGTCTGTTATATTATTAGTCTTTTCTCCTGAGTGTGATACTGTTAATATACATAAAACTTTAATAAAATTTGTGCGAGTTTACTAAGAATTCACCAGAGTCTTTGCTAAACCCTGTGTGTCTTTGATGTGTCTGTGTTCATGAATGTTCTTAAATATCTTTCCATAATGTCTGACAAAATGGTAAAGCTGTTATTAAGGGACACGTCTGCTCTCTGTCGTCTGCTCTCTGTCGCCTGCTCTCTGTCGTCTGCTCTCTGTCGCCTGCTCTCTGTCGCCTGCTCTCTGTCGTCTGCTCTCTGTCGTCTGCTCTCTGTCGCCTGCTCTCTGTCGTCTGCTCTCTGTCGTCAACGAGGCGTCAACTCCACCAGAAAAGTGACATAGTGCAGCTTTAAGTTTGGAAATTGAGCTCACGACCTACAGACAGGCAGGCACATCAGCAGCTCGAGGTTTCATTAAAGTATGTGAGAAGGAAACTACAGTCGTTTCATTGTGAGTTATGTGAAAACGCAGATGAGACTTTGTCCAAAAACACGTGTGAATGCTTCAAAACTCTGCAGTAAATCCGTCTGTTTCTGTCGGGGACGTGATGAAAACTCTGCTAAACTCTCTGTGACATTTATATATGAGACTTTAACAGCGACACAAGGACAAACGCAGGAAATGGTCAAATCAGCTCCATAAAACGAGTCTGACACTTTTACGGCTCCATCCTGCTCTGAGAGAAAGAGTCATGTGACTCGATCTGTGAGACTTTACTGCCCTCTACTGCCCTCTACTGCCCTCTACTGCTCACAGGAGGAACACACTTTGAGTTTATATGTCAGTGTCACCTGTAACATATTAACCTGTAAGTGTCGTCACGATACTAATATTTAATCTTGATTTTGATGCTGTGGAATAGATTTAAAAACACTGTCGTTTCGTTCTGTTGTTTTAGTGATAATAACAGAGTTGGGCCGTCAGGGCCAGAAAGACCTAAACATGCCCAGAAAAGTGAATTTATTTGATTTTATTTTCATAATGTAAAGAAAAAGATTCTCTTTTCTCTGTTCTCTTTGACAGATTATTTCCACTCCGCTGAGTGATGTTGTTTGTTCTAATGTTGTTTATTGTGGTACAGTTTTTATCCAACTATATTTCAGCTGCTTGTGTCGTCAGGCAGATTTCATTTTCTCTCTCACACTTGTCGTTATTTGTAGGTCATGAAAACACATTTTGAAGTTGGACATATTACTGACGTCACAGAGGCGATAAACAGTGACACTGAAACCAGATCATAAAGTAGAATTATCCACATAAAAGTATTTTAAATGTAGAGTAAAACACATCGTGTAAATGAACAGAATCATGAGTCTGTGTCATTTTAGTTCATAATTCAGTTTTCTACAGCTCAAACCTTATCATACTGCAGAAAAAATAAACAAAAAAGTTCCACGATAAATACTGACCCTCAAAAATGATTGTTCTGATCGTTCCATTATTAAAAAACAGAACGATACGTCGATATAGTGATTATTGTGACAGGCCGAGTTAAACGCTCCTAATTGACGCTGGTTTTAGTCCTGATCTGGTCCTGTTCTCGTCCTTGTTTAATCCTGTCTAGTCTGGGTTTAGTTTTGGGTTTAATCCACATTTAGTCCCAGTTTTCCTTTGTTTTTTGCCCCCACGTGGCCTTATCTCTGCGTAATCCCTCAGTCATCCACAAAGGTTCTGATCCAGCTCAAAATCGTGCTAAAAATATTCAGGAAAGGCTCGTTTCTGTGCTGTGAATGTGACTTTTTCAGTATCGTTTCCTGCTCAAATCAGTATCTAGCTCCAACACTAGTTTTAGCATCGATTTATTTTTGATTCTTTTAACAAATCTAATAATAAATCAAACTGTTCACTAAAACTTTCTCATTGTTCAAGTGGCAAATCGTAGCATTGAAAGCATCATTTTAGTTTTATTTCTTTACTTAAACCTTGTGTTAAATACTGTGTCTTAAACATTGAGGTGAACTTGTTTCTCAGTAAAAATGCGACACAGACTTTAAGACGTCACTAAAACCTGCTGCTTTGGTCACATGACACAGATCTTCATCTTCAGGCTGAACAGAGGCGGCCCAAAAGTCACTGACAGTTGAAAAAACCTCATAACTCTTTTGTTTCTAAATATTTTTCTTGTATTTTTCCAGAGCATTTAGAACGACTCTTCCGTTTATCTACTGCTAAAATTTGGTGAGTGTAACTTAAGAATTAAAGGAGCTACTGAAGATTTAAAAGTGTCAGTGACTTTTGGGCCATGCTGTACATCTTTTTAGTGACTTTAAGCATCTTTTACTGATGTATTCTAGCTTCCTGTAAATAGTTAACAGTATATCCATGTGTGACCTGGTACAGAAAGTGTGTAAAATGAGTTAAGTCTTTATAGGAGCAGCCTCTGTAGATCTAGAAGTCCTGGAAAAACTCTCTTGAAACTCTGTAACTTCATCCATCTGATCACAATTACAGTCTAATAACAGCCTCATCATAATCACATAGTTATTTATTTTATGTATCGTTAAAGGATCGTTCTAATTTCCATCGATTTATTGTCCTCCTCTAAACCAAGCTGAGACTTTCGCCCCTGACATCACATTTATGGTTCCTGTAGGTTTAACAAAGAGGAGATCAGGGCAGAGCTATAACCTCCAGAATAATATAATATCAGCACGTTTGAATCTGCAGAATAAGATTTTCAAAGAAGTGTTTTTAGTGCTGAGTGAGGACAGTCCGGGCGCAGATACATCACCTTTTATGAGCTGTCGTTAAACTGAATGATGAGAAGGATCCTTTATGTCAAATTGACGCAAATGTAAACTGTATTTATAGCAGACTTTATATTTACTGCCTGGACATAAATTGGTAAAATGCAGCGTCAGATCTGGACGGTGAAGTGGACGATAATGGACAAAGCTGTTCAACTTTTAGAAATGATTTACAGCTGCATGTTCTCACTTTAAATAAACACAGAATACAAGTATGAAGGTGTACTGTGTGTACTGTGTGTACTGTGTGTACTGTGTGTACTGTGTGTACTGTGTGTACTGTGTGTACTGTGTGTACTCACTAAAGAGGAAGACGCTGGCGTACTGGATGCCCAGTCGGTTGGAGGCCACGCAGGTGTAGTTCCCATAATCCTCTTCACTTACGTTGGAAAAGACCAGGATGGTGGTGGTCCCCAGCATCTGGATGTTGATGCTCTGAGTGTTGGTCATCCTGAAGAAGAAGAAGAAGATCAACTTTATTAATATTATCGCACATTTAAAAGTACTTCAGCTGAGCAAATACACAGAACCTGCAGAAATACCAACAAATACACAGGAAAAGTACAAACAAAAAAGAAACTCAGACAGTACCACTGATCTTCTCCAAATATGGTTTTCTAAATTTCAATAATCTGCAAATATTTGCGAACATCTGTCTGTCTGAAATATTTAAAACTATTCATGGTATTGCAAGTCAGTAGGGCGCCCTCTAGAGGAGAGTGCAGTTTTCCAAAATGTATCACCTCTTTTGCTAAATCGTTTTTCTCATGAGTCAGTGGAATAGTTAAAGCCAAATGAGATTAAAACACGCACGAGTTTTCAAAAGTTAGTGACAAAGAAACGGCTAAAATCGAAGCGAGTTTGCACCGATCAGTGAAAGAAAAAGGATTTTAAACCTGTCCACGACTTTATCTCCTCAAGGCTGGATTATTGTAAAGGACTTTTTCTTCGGATTCCAGCCGAGGACTTTCAAAAACTACAATACGTGTTTTTTTAAGGTCAGTGTAACATCGTCCACTGTCCTCGTCCAAATAAAAGCAGCACCAGATCAGATCCTGTATTAAATACCAGGGAGAAGAGGGTTTTCAGTCAGAAGATTAAAAAAATATTAAATTATAGACAACTGCGTATCATTAACATCATGATTTGAGGTGGAAGGTGGAGCGTCGACTTCAGGATCTGTGGGAGATTTACTGTTTTTGACATAAATCATCTACAAATGTTCAGCCAGAATATTGTTTGTTAAAGATTTGGTCCAAAAGTCTTTTAACAAACAAAAATCACGTGTTTGTGTTTGAAAAAATGATCCGTTTGTTTCTGTACATGGAGAAAATATCGACCTTTGCACCAGTTTTTGTTTAGGTCCAGTGATTAAAGAGATTTTAAACATAAAACAGGTCGACACGTCTTTATTTGGACATTTGACTTTTAGAAAATCATCTTTGGCACATTTCAGTCCAAAGTCACTTCAGTTAAACACCAAATAATATTAATACTGAATGTTTTTTCTTTCTTTATTGATTTATTTGTCAGAGAACGTGGACAGATGCATTAAAAAGATGATTTATCGCAGATTTAGCTCCTGTTTCTTCCCATGTGGCGTCCCTGAGCAGGTGAATACACAGAAAATACACAGAAAAAGACAAATAAAATACATGTTTCATTAAATTAATTAAAGTAAGACTAACTGAAAATTTCTGAGAGTTGTTTTTTTTTGCTTTTCCACAGTTTATGAACTTTAACCCAAATGTTTAACCCAAAATGAGACGGGACAGTTTTTCAAAAAACAAAAAAATAGATTAAAAAAAAGCAAACCCTCAAAATAACTCAAAAATAAACTGAATATAACAAAAATTAATAAACTCAAGATAATAAAAAATAAAAGAAATCAACTCAAAATAACAAAAAAAACCTACAAAAAAAAAAAAAACAACCTCAAAATAATTCAAAAAATGAAGAAAATAAACAAACAAAAAAAAAGAATAAATAAACACAAAATAAATTAAAAAAAAGTATAAAGTATAAAAAAAAAACCTCTTGTTTGTTTTTCTCGTTGTAAGTGCTGCATTATGTCTCTCAGAAGATTTTTTTTTTTTTTTTTTGCTTTTCCACAGTTTATGAACTTTAACCCAAAATGATGCTTTACTTAATCCTTTTTAGAGTTTCAAACAACCAGCTGCTTTACAAACTCACTTCTAGATGTCACAGTTTTAAAAAATCAGTGTCAAATTCCAGTCAGAAGTCAGTTTAAATGAATCATCACATTTTTATTGAAGAAAATGGATTATTGAATTCAAAGCTGTGGAGACTAAACATCCTGAAAACACATCCACACTCCTCCTCCGACCCTGGAAACGTCTCTGTTCTTTCTCTGGCTGCAGGTCCACACACTTTTCACAGAACGTAACGACCCAAAACGCCGCAGCGATCGATGGCGTCCGGAGCGCCGGACTGTTCTGCTGGATGTGCTGACTCTCGGTGAACTCTGTGATCAGCGGTGGACTCCTTTAATAGCACTTTTCATAATGTGACTGCAGCCTTTGTATCTCCAATAGGCTTAGGTTCATTTGAGGCGCCCGACACTTAATCCTGCTTAAGTCTGGACGATATGAGCCAAGTTAGTGCTGACGAACGCTTTTCTGATACAGCGAATTTACATAAGAAGAAGAAGAGCAATCGCACATAAAGAGGCCGCAGAGGAACCGCCTTTAAACCGACGCAGGAACAGCCAGATGTGCAGCTCTTTGTCTGGAGTCGACGCCATCGCAAAACATCTAAAAAAAACTCTACTGCTGCCCCCCGCAGACTGTGTAAAGGAGCGACTGAGTGATCATGAGCCCAGGATCATGTAGAGGGTTAATACGAACATTTAAAATAACTCAAAATAAAAATAAATAAAACTGAATATAACAAAAATAAATAAACTCAAGATAACAAAAAATTTAATGAATCTACTCACAATAACTAAAAATAAAATAAAATAAATAAATAAATAAACTTTAAAAAACCCCAACTCAAAATAATAATAAAACCCAAAAACCCCAACAACTCAAGATAACTAAAAAAAGAAATGAACCCAGGATCATGTAGAGGGTTAATACGAACATTTAAGACCAAGATGAGTCTGACAGCAGCAGAGACAGAGAGAGACAGAGACACAGTTTTACAAAAAAAAAAAAAAACAAAAAAAAAACAAACTTCAAAATAACTCAAAAAATGAACTGAATATATAAAAAATAAATAAACTCAAGATAACAAAAAATAAAATAAATCTACTCAAAATAACAAAAAAAAACAAAACTAAACTAAAATAACCCCTCAAAATAATAAAAAAATAAAGAAAATAAACAAAAAAAATAATAAATAAACTCTAAATAATAATAATAAAAAAAAAAAAACATAAAACAACCCCAACAACTCAAAATTAAAAAAAAAAAATAAAATAAAATAGAAAAAACAACTCAAAAAAATAATAATTCAAATGATGAAAAAAACCCCAAAACAAACCAAATCAAAATGACTAAAAAAAACCCAAACAAACCTCAAAATAACTAAAAAAGAAATGAACCTTGGATCATGCAGAACGGGTTAATACAAACATTTAAGACCAAAATGACGAGTCTGACAGCAGCAGGTGCAGCGAGACGAGTGACGTTTTTTCAATGTAAAGTGAATTAGAGCCAGAGTTGACGGAGCAGGAAGTGCGCCCATGATCACTTCCTGTTTGGGACGTGGCGGCAGCGGGTTAGCTATGTGCATTTATATAAGCAGTCTATGTTTGTGGGTCTGTCAGAGGTGAATAAATGTACAAAGAAACACTGAGTCCTGCACCAAACGCTGAGATCGTTTTGAACTGACTAAAGTTTGAGTTGGACGGGTCTGGATCTGATTTTTATGATTATAGTTTATGTTTGTGTGAGGCTGTGTGCTTCTTTTAAAAGCTCTACAGTCCTGTGCAGGTAACATTTAAATAAAATCTGCAGTAAATAAAGTAAATGTATGTTCATAATAAATGTGCTTCAATATGACACAGTAGAATATAGTTTACAACAGACAGAACAGATGGAAAAATGCCAAAAATCTGGATTTAATCATGTATTTCTAAAAAAAGTTGTTGAGTTGTAGCTCTGTAGAAACCAGAGAATATCATGAAATTAATCCAAATCCAGCAGAAAATAAATGGGCCCTTTAAAAACTTGTGGAAACATTACGTTGTGCCAAACAACTTTTTATGAAGAGTAACGATAAAACTGAGAGGTCAAGTCACCTCCTCCATCTACACTCCCTCCTCCTCCTCCATCTACACTCCCTCCTCCTCCTCCTCCATCTACACTCCCTCCTCCTCCTCCTCCATCTACGCTCCCTCCTCCTCCTTCTCCTCCTCCTCCTCCTGGATGATAAAAGCACAGCTGATATATGCTCCTCTGTGTCATGAGAAGTGAGTGTACTGTTAAAAATCACAGGGAGCTGAAAAAATGTGGATTTCTGCAGAATGAGCGAAGCACTAAACTCTGTTCAACTGAGAGGAGATAAAAAATAAAATAAAATAAATAAATACATAAATAAATATATATATATATATATATATATATATATATATATATATATATATATATATATATACTATATATATATATATATATATATATATATATATATATATATAAATAAAAAAAGGAATCTGGTTGGTTTGATCACGTTTGGCCAGACTGATATAAAAAATACAGAGACATATCATCAGAACAAAATCTGAGGAGAAAGAGGCGGTTTAGTTGGAGCTACAACAGGTGAGCTGTTAAACAAATCTCTCTCTCACATAAAGTTACAGTCTCAAGCTCGTTAGCGTTAGCATTAGCATTCACAGTTTTTCCGTCAGTCTCACGTTTTTATAAAAAAATCTGATCGTGACGTCGAACACTCGGACTGATCACAAACTCCACAAACTCGCGAAAATGTGCGGTTTAAATCCATTTTGTAATAATTCTCGGGTTTTTAGACTATTTTAAAACTTTTTTGGCAGCACTTGCTAATGTGTGCACTGTGTCGCCATGGTAACAGCGGAAGATTCCACCATAGACATGAATGTAGAACACCCCCAGAGAGATGCCACTGCAAAGTATCAACACAAAACAACGTCGTTTTCAACACAAAATCCACGTAGTTTGTTCAGTATCTCGTTTATCATCTGGGTATATTTTATTTCACCACATTAAATAAATCTAAAAATCTGTAAAAATGTGGATAAATTGAGAAACAAATGTAAGTCCCTGGAGTCTGCAGTGGGACTGATGGAAAAGTAAAGAGATGAAGAGGCTGACGGTTTTGCTGCTGCAGTGGAGATGCATCGTAAAGTGAAAAAATATGAATAATCCTGTATAAAAGAGAGATTTAAGTGAATTCAAGCTGATTTGATAAACTCTCTGCTTCTATACACATTCAATTTCATTTTCAACGTAAATATAAATGTATTTTCCAGTCCATCAATGTCAGTAACTTAAAATAAAATGATTATAAATGTTAAAAGTGCGCCTGATGACAGCAATTTGAATTTTTGTTTTTTGTTATCCACATTTTTAATACACAAAAGTTTATAAAAATCAGAATCTTGGCGTCGATTTGTGAACAGGTTTGGACCGAGCTCATAGAAAACTTGTCTTGTTTGTAATTTGAAGTTCATTCTGTGGCGTGTTGTTCTTTGCCAGATGATTCACTCACAACAACAACCTAAAAGATTTTGGCACAAACAGAAGAGACTTGTACTGACTCATGTTCACAGACAGGGGGCAGCATTTGTCCACTGAAAAATACAGCTCTAGTTCTGCACAGGCTCAGTTCAAATAATCTGACACACACCTCCTTTAAATGTGACATAAAACAGTTAAAATAATCTAACACTGCTCACTTATGTTGGGCTGGAGCGAAATGATTTGACCTGAAGATAAAAAATGTGACATAAAACAATAAAAATAATTATAACAAGTCAAACTGGATTAATTATTGTTTTAATCTGCACAAATTAAAACCTCCACCGGATTTAAGACAAGTTTAACTGGACACGTTTAATCTGACAGTAAAACTAAACCGGGATTAAACCAGGACTAAACCAGGACTAAACCAAGACTAAACCAGGATTAAACCAGGGTTAAACCAGGACTAAACTAGGACTGAACCAGGACTAAACCAGGATTAACCTGGACTAAACCAGGACTAAACTTGGACTAAACCAGGATTAAACCGGGATTAAACCAGGACTAAACCAGGATTAAACCAGGATTAAACCAGGATTAAACCAGGATTAAACCAGGATTGAACCAGGACTGAACCAGGACTAAACCAGGACTAAACTAGGACCAAACCAGGACCGAACCAGGATTAAACCAGGATTAAACCAGGATTAAACCAGGACTAAACCAGGACTAAACCAGGATTAAACCAGGATTAAACCAGGACTGAACCAGGACTAAACCAGGACTAAACCAGGACTAAACCAGGACTAAAACAGGACTAAACCAGGACTAAAACAGGATTAACCTGGACTAAACTTGGACTAAACCTGGACTGAAACAGGACTAAACCAGGACTAAACCTGCACTGAACTAGGACTAAACTAAGACTAACCCAGGACTAAACCAGAACTAAACCAGGACTAAACTAGGACTAAACCAGGACTAAACCAGGACTAAACCCGGACTAAACCTGATGGATGTACCCCCTGAAAAGTTCCTGCAGCTGTGACATTCCTCACTGATGCTTTAACACTGATGATACAATCAGCTCAGTACGATTCAATATGAAACTAAAAAAACCCCAAAAAACATATTTGACAAACAGTTCTCAGGTTTTTCCAGGTCACGGGTCGAAGTGACATTTTGGATCTTTATGACATGAAATAGTTGAGTCTAACCTTTGATTTAGGGACAGGACAGAAGGATTTTAGATCAACTATGAGCCACAGATCAGGTTTGTTCTGTAATAAAGTGACGTTAGCCCTAAACGCAGCATAAATACTTGAAGAAACTAACTCCATTTTTGTTTTATTTAGTATTTTGCTTCCAATCACCCACCTGTGAACACAAAGGTTAATTTATACACTCAAATGTCAAGTCACACCTTGATAAATGTACAAATTTAATCATGTAGGGAGATATTTCTGTTTTACTGGACAGAGTCTGTATTTCCTCCTAACCTGAAGTAAACCTGAACCGGCAGATGTTCTGTTCCACCGAACCACCAGGAGGCAGCGTAGAGGTCACCGAGAAACGTCCAGGCCAAACATCTGCGAGCTCTGCCCTGTCAAACGCCAGCTGTGTCAGAGAACGCTCGGCTAATTTAGTCATAATTTTAGAGAAAGATGCACTTTTCTGAGGTGCCACTGAGACGTCTTCAAACGAGAATCAATATCTTATCACAAACGGAGCCAAAAAACGCTGTCATCCCACCAGACGACTCATTATAGCGGATTTAATGAAACCAACTCCTTTTAAATAAAACTTACATCTTAAGATTAGCCCGACTTCAAATAAAACAGGAGCGTTGGGTCCATTAGACAAATAACACGACGCAGAGGATTTATGCAGCGCTGCGGTTCAAAGTTTCAGAATAAACTCTTAAATTAAACTTTATAGAATAGATTTAACAAGCTCCTCAGCTCCAAAAGGTTTATATTAAAAAGGTGAAGCTGAGCACTTCCTGGTGTCACCGATGTCGCGACCACACGTCTGATGAGTTCTGGCAAAAATGTCAAAAATGTCAAGTTTTTTATTAAGCTTTAACACTGACGTCAAAGTGAAAAGGTGAAGAGACTTTCTCACCTCCGAGAAAAACTAAAGAAAGACTTCAGACGTCAGTGTAGATAAAATAACAACTTTTACTCAACTACGGCTTATAAACTATATACTATATATTTAGTGGCTTCTTAAAGGTTCATTAAGGAACTTTTCTGGTCAATAACCTGTTTGGCTCCATGAAAATCTCATTATACCTGATACTGCGGCTCTTTCGTCCTGATACTGCGGCTCTTTCGTCCTGATACTGCGGCTCTTTCGTCCTGATACTGCGGCTCTTTCGTCCTGATACTGCGGCTCTTTCAACCTGATACTGCGGCTCTTTCGTCCTGAAACTGTGGCTCTTTCATCCTGATACTGCGGCTCTTTCGTCCTGATACTGCGGCTCTTTCAACCTGATACTCCGGCTCTTTCGTCCTGAAACTGTGGCTCTTTCGTCCTGATACTGCGGCTCTTTCGTCCTGATACTGCGGCTCTTTCGTCCTGATACTGCGGCTCTTTCGTCCTGATACTGCGGCTCTTTTACCCTGATACCGCGGCTCTTTCGTCCTGAAACTGTGGCTCTTTCATCCTGATACTGTGGCTCTTTCGCCCTGATACTACAGCTCTTTCGTCCCGATACTGCGGCTCTTTCGTCCCGATACTGCGGCTCTTTCGTCCCGATACTGCGGCTCTTTCGTCCCGATACTGCGGCTCTTTCGTCCCGATACTGCGGCTCTTTCGTCCCGATACTGCGGCTCTTTCGTCCCGATACAGCGGCTCTTTCATCCCGATACTGCGGCTCTTTAATTGAAGTGTACTTGATTTGTGTTAGTTCTTTTTTATTGTCGTTTAAATTGGAAGATCAGATTATGATGAATTATGTTTTATTACTTTTTGTTGCTCAAAATAAGCGTCGCAGGAGCCGGTACATTTGCCAAAACGTGGTGCATTTATCGAGATTTTTCCCGACACCGACATACAACATGAAGAAATCTGTGAGCAGCGATTCTCCACCATGAACTATGTAAAAAACATCAGATTTACGCAGAGACTTTGCTAATATTTATTTTTCATTTAACGACATGCTGCTTTTTTTCCAATTAATTTTTTTAATTCGGCTCAAGGCTCTGCTCCACGCTCCACGATGACGCTCACATTTTGTTTGCTACATGGATCATTTAAGTTCAGATTTTAATTAATTCTAAACACTACAGTTGTTTAAATAAAGCGTAAAGGTAAAAAAAACAACAATATATTCGGTTTTATCTTTCTATCTTTTTTCAGTATTTGCGGCTCCAGTGTTTTCTTTTAAACTGGGTCCAAACGGCTCTTTGAGGGTTAAAGGTCAAAGGTCGCCAGCCGCTGGACTAAAATATTTCAGGGAGTAGCACTAAACTTACACCTAACTCCATGATGACCAGCAGATGGCACTGTCAGGTCAACTTCTTGGTCAGATCTGTGGAGAGGTGACTCTGCATGTTTTAGATGTAAGACGATAATCCCATAGTGTGGAACATTTCAGACAAAGTTAACACATCTCATACATAAAAAGTTGTCCATAAATGTAAAGTTTTAGGTATAAGTAGGTTTATTAGTTGGTAATATCTCGAACGAGGCGGCGCTGATAAGACATTTTAGTTTGTAGTTGTGGTTCAGACAGAGGGCATCACTGATAACCCACAGCTGAGGAGGTTAAAATGATTATAGAAGAGAAAAAGTGGGGAGCTCGCCCTCTGCCTGAGACAATCAGGTAAACAAGACGAGCTACAGCAAATTAGCAACACGTCTTACAAAGGTGACTATGAAATTAACCAGCCAGGCACGGATAAATGATATTATTACGGTGCATTAACATCATCATCCAAGGAGAAAGTGCAATTATGCTTTCCATCGGCGCACTGAAGGGAAAAAATTATATAAAAATAAAATAAGGGCACAGTGCCAAAACCCTCTAGGGGACAAAACAAGTGAGACGGATGGAGGTTGCAAACAGCAGATAATGCAGAATATTTCAGCCACCATAAATCTTTTCTGTTCAAGTGCAGATGTGATAGGCCTATTACTTCAGAGAGCAGATATGTGATAACGCACTGCAATTTCCCTCTCCTCCAGCGAACCTTGTGCTCGTAGTTAAGATGCAGGTGGTACCGTCCTATAGTCTCCTAAGGCTCTTAAGTGACCCCATGGACTGTTCTTATCAATGCCATTATGCTTCAATCGTCTCCCGAGTGTTTCTGTGGCAGATGCATGATTCTTAATGTGATAACTTTCACGCAGACGTCTACGATCGGTCTATTAAAGCTTCATTTTGTGTTTTTCTTAGTGCTTCAGTGACATCAGACTATGGAGCGTGCCGGAATATAAGCCGCACCTCCTAAATTTGGAAAGAAAATCAACTTTGTACATATATAAGCCGCGCTTGAATATAAGCTGCATGTCACATATGAGCTGCAACATGAGATATTTACACAGAAAGACGGTACACAGGGTTTTTTGAGTTTTAATTTAAGACACGGCACCAACACGGGATGAAAATACCTGCAGGTTTAGAAAATAAAACAAGTATTCAACATTACAGCTACAGGTTTTGGTGTTTACGTCTCATCTTACGCTGGAAATCAAAAAAGTCCCCGTCCGGCTCTCGAGGGATTAATGAGGTTATGTCCTTTTTAAAGTGCAGAAAATTAAATATTCTAAGGAGGGTATTGTAAACTAATTTTATAGAAAGTGGCAAACATTTATTGACTTTTTTGAAACTGTAAGTCAACCTCCACTCCCCTGTTTTTATTATTATTTTTCATTTATGATTTATATATATTTTTATTATTTATTGTGTGATGCTCTTCTTATTCATCTATTCACTCAAGATTTGTGTAATTTTTTAAATTTATTTTTGTATTATTATTATTATTTTTTTTTTTTTTAATGATTTATATATTTTTTTTATTATTGTGTGATGCTCTTCTTATTCATCTGTTCACTCAAGATTTGTATAATTTATAAACTTATTTTTGTATTATTATCATTATTTTTTATTTATGATTTATATATTTTTATTATTTATTGTGTGATGCTCTTCTTATTCTCAAGATTTGTGTGATTTATTTATTTATTTTTGTATTATTATTATTATTATTATCATATTTTTATTTTTGATTTATATATTTTTTTATTTATTGTGTGATGCTCTTCTTATTTATTTCTTCACTCAAGATTTGTGTGATTTATTTATTTATTTTTGTATTATTATTATTTTATACTATTAATTTATTAAGTTTTAGTTCTTGTTATATAAAAATAAAAAGTCGTGTATGTTTGTTGCTTAAATGACAGCAGAATTTTTGTTCACACATCAATAAAAATATGAAACAGAAAATAAAACAGCTCCAACACGGACCATCTGCTTTTATTTCCTCTGAAGCTTTTGTCGTCTTTTTACATGGACTAAGTTCTTCCTGCTGCCGCCTCCAACGTCACATCGGGTCATCGACGCCAAACTTTCGTGCAGTGGCTCTATTTCCTTCTTTGATGCATTTCTTCATGTGTTTTCCATGAAGATGATGCATGTATAAGGCGCAAAATAACAGCTTAAAATCAAAACTAGAGCATTCTTCAGAGCATAATCTTTCTCCACATCTGTCTCACTTTTGTGTTTACTGCTAGAGAGCGCCCCCCGGTGGCCATTAGCCGGTAAAAATCTATAAATGAGCCGCAGGGTTCAAAGTGTGGGACAAAAGTAGAGGCGGAAATTTACAGTAGCTTTTCTGGTAAAGGGTCACGCACCTGTAAGTCTCTAAGGAAGAAAAAAATATAGTGATAAAAGAAAAAAAGTGAACAAAAAATTATTCTACTACAACCTACTACGATTCTACTATAGTCTACACCTGAACTTTGAAGAAATAATTATGATACAGGTGTGAAAAAAAAAAAAAAAAAAAAACTTTTCTTCTTCTGTGTCTCTTAAATGAACCTTTGTTGGGGCCTATTACATCTCACTGTCCTTATTGCCTCTGTCATTTTAGAGTTTTTCTGATACATGTCCACACTTAAAGTAATAGCTTTCTGATGAACACCTGGGTCACATCTCTCAAGTTTGCAATCTGTCGGTGAGGGCTCTGTTTTTCCATTTTCGTGGTGTTACAGATGGAATTACAAAGTGGTGACTGTGGACGGTGGATGGAAATGGGTCAAATGAAGCCGGTTTGAAGCTGGTTTTTGAAGGATGCAGGGAGCAAACTCAGCAGTAATAAAGTTAACGCAGGATTAAAAGGCTGGTGTGTCATTCAGAGGACAATTACTCGCTAAGTTAAGCTTGTGAAAATGGAAAACTACTGTCAGAATTGTTGAAAAATATTTAAAAAGATCGTCATCCTATGTGATTTGTTAATAAATAGCCAATAAGCTTCATAATATTCATTCTAATCATGTGTTTGAAGAATTTTCCACCCGTTACTATAGCAATAACTCAATTCAAATAAAAATATTATACCTTTTGCATGAAGTAAAGTCTTTTTTCATTGCCAGATTTGGAGCCGTACCCAGTTTCCCTGCTGTTTTTCAAAGTCCACCTGTCCAGACACATTAGTGCAAGCGCTGACGTTGCTATAGAAACCATACTTTGAACAAACCTCATTTTTCAGGTCGGCTCGATCAGATTTACTCCTGGAATATAAACTGTTTTACTGGTACTTCCTCAAAGTCCATGTGTTTAAAGTAAAAGTCACAAGTAAAATCTGTGAAATGGGCAAAAAGTTGTAGGAGTGAAGACGTTTCGCTGCTCGTCCAAGTCTCTTCATCAGTTTTGGTCAGATTAAAGCTGGACACTGACTTATATCTGTCTGAAGGAGGCGCTAACGACTCTGAAACTGGAAACAGCTTTGGTTTAGAGTTTCTGTCTGTAGGCTGAGGTCTATTTAGCTACAGTAAGTGCGAACTGAGCCTGAGACTTACTACTTAACATAATCGTTCAATTCTTAATGGGTGCTTTGACGTTAGCATCTTGGCTAGCTCTGTTGTTCTCTTTGTTTCCTTTGGGTCTGAGGATGGAGTTATGAAGGCCTCCATTCCTTTAACTCTCCTCTCAAACCATTTCTTTTCTCTGGCTCAGATCTGAACCTCATTATTCGTGTCTTTGAGATGGAGATGAACCTCAGACTGTGGTCCTGAGCTGTTCTCTCGACGGTGTTGGTCCATTATCTTATGGCTGTTTAGTTTCTCCAGTGTAACGCTCACTGCATCTTCAGCTTCACTTTCTTAGACATCTATACCTCCATCCCCAGACCCAAAGCAAACAAAGGAAACAAAGAGAACAGTAGAACTAGCCAGTTGACGAAGACGAGCTGATCTAAATCTGATCAAAATGGCGACACGATCCTCACAAAATCCTTCAAATCAGGAAGTGAATCATCCAAAACCCAATAAATACACGTAACGACAGTGAGTTTGATTGGTTAGAATGTAAATCAATGAATATCCAGCACTTAACATGAGGCAGAGGAGACTTTGTTGTAGGTATCTGAGAAAGAAATGATGTATTTTTGACCATAAACTACAATAGAGATATTTCAGCCGGGTTCTGACAAAGTAACTAAATGATGTAGTGTTGAAGGACAGGTGGAACATTTATAAAAGTGTAAAAAAAGAAGACAGCAGAGTGGTAAAGGTCTGTACAAAGTCATATGGTGGGAATTTATAGACACTGTCAAAGGAAACAGAATGACTTTGGTTGGTCTGCCAATTTATCTCTGTGCATCACCTTCAAATATAACCTCTCATCAATCTCATTATGGTCCAATCAGCGCTCGTGACTGACAGTTTTCAGAGCAGATCATCTATAGAGTAAAAAAACTCGGAGTGGGAGTCGAGTGCGTGCTCAGAACTGACTCATTTCCACTGTAACATATCAGGTAATAATCAATTTGGGGTTTTTCTTTGCCAAATTGAATCATTCTTTGAAATTCTCACCAAAATAAACTCCCTCTGCGTGGATTGTGCGATTTCTTTTGGCTGTGTTGTCATACTGTTTTCGGAGTATTGTGGCACTAGAATAATGAGTTTTTTGAGTTTGAAATGGAAATGTTTTCGCCTTATTTGGCAAACCTGTCAGCAGTAGCTCTGGGATCTGTCAGAATGCTGAAAAGAAGAAAATACTTTTGGAGGCGTTTCAGTTTAGTTTACCATTTGTTTCCAGCCAGTACAAACTAGTTTAACCATCTTTGTCTCACTGACTGGAGTTTCTGTTTTCCAGATGGAAAGTGAATGCAACATTAGGTAATCAAAACGAGAGGAACAAAGCCGGCTGGAGGTGCGCTGTACAATGATGTGGCAAAGACAATACAATCTGTTTATTCGTGTCATACACCACACGAAATAGTTTGTTTTTAAAGCTCCCGTATTCCACAAAATGAACTCGTGTGAGGTTTAAATCATGTTCGAACGTCTTTACCGCCTCAAAAACAGACCCGGAGCTGTGTTTTTGTGTTTTGTTTCATTCACAACCTTGGTTTATCAGTCTGTTACATCTCCAAACCTCAGAATGCTCCGTTCCACCTTGTGATGTCATGATGTGGTAGTTTTCAAGTTAACATCATTTTGTTCAGTGAAAAATGACAATTCCAGGAGCTGAAATGATCCAAATGATTCTAGAAATGAAGGTGTGTGGAGTTTAAAAACACAGCGGAGCACTTCCTGTATCACCACATGATGACATCACAAGGTGGAACTGAGTGTTTGTGTTAAACATGTGTGAATGAAACAAAACACAACTCCAGGTCTGTTTGTGACGAGGAAACGACATTAGAACAGATCAGAAAATACCACAAAATATTTCCACTTTTATTCAAATTAAAAATTGTGTATTGATCCTGTTTAAATATATAGACTCCCCTTTTTAATTATTTCATTTTTGATTTTGTACAAAAGCTAATTATTTTTGATTTAAGGTGATCTATTTAAGATTTATTTATTTTTATTTTGTACAAAAGTAAATTATTTTGATTTAAGGTGATCTATTTAAGATTTATTTATTTATTTTTATTTTGTACAAAAGTAAATTATTTTGATTTAAGGTGAACTATTTAATATTTATTCATTTATTTATTTTTTTTCCATTTATTTATTTATTATATTCTTGTTCATTTAACATTTATATTTAGATGGAAAATGTGACAGTTAATATTAATAGGATCAACATTTCATATTTTAAGTGAACAAAGTGGCAATAAAACCTAATTTTTCACTTTTCTGACAATGCCACAAACGTTTTATGCAGAAACTGATTTGATTTGCAGGAAATATTTGTAATATACAAAGAGCTGTATCTAAGAAAACATCAAATACTTCACAAAACGACCTTTAGAGGAAACACGAGTCACTATATTTACCAAAACACTTTTGAACTTTGTCATTTAGAGTCTCAAGAAAATGTGATTTAACATTTAACAAAAACCCAAAACATCACTTTAGCTTATTTACATCGAACTGAAACACTCGGCTTTTCCAGTAAAGACACAATGAGCTTTTGAAAAATGTGATGTTTCTGGGAATCGTGAGTCTAATAATGAGACTTTATGTCCGTGGAGCCTCGTCTGTGCTGCTGTTTTCTGTAGGAGGCTAATGGTCTGCGCTTTAATGGGAGGTTTGAGAGCCTGAACACAGCCTGAACACAGCCTGAACACAGCCCGAACACAGCCCGAACACAGCCCGAACACAGCCCGAACACCGCCCGAACACCGCCCGAAACACAGCCCGAACACAGCCCGAACACAGCCCGAACACAGCCCGAACACCGCCCGAACACAGCCCGAACACAGCCCGAACACCGCCCGAACACAGCCCGAACACAGCCCGAACACAGCCCGAACACCGCCCGAACACCGCCCGAACACAGCCCGAACACAGCCCGAACACAGCCCGAACACAGCCCGAACACCGCCCGAACACAGCCCGAACACAGCCCGAACACAGCCCGAACACAGCCCGAACACAGCCCGAACACCGCCCGAACACCGCCCGAACACAGCCCGAACACAGCCCGAACACAGCCCGAACACAGCCCGAACACAGCCCGAACACCACCCCGAACACCGCCCGAACACAGCCCGAACACAGCCCGAACACAGCCCGAACACCGCCCGAACACCGCCCGAACACAGCCCGAACACAGCCCGAACACAGCCCGAACACAGCCCGAACACAGCCGAACACCGCCCGAACACAGCCCGAACACAGCCCGAACACCGCCCGAACACAGCCCGAACACAGCCCGAACACACAGCCCGAACACCGCCCGAACACCGCCCGAACACAGCCCGAACACAGCCCGAACACAGCCCGAACACCGCCCGAACACAGCCCGAACACCGCCCGAACACCGCCCGAACACAGCCCGAACACAGCCCGAACACAGCCCGAACACAGCCCGAACACCGCCCGAACACAGCCCGAACACAGCCCGAACACAGCCCGAACACAGCCCGAACACTGCCCGAACACAGCCCGAACACAGCCCGAACACAGCCCGAACACAGCCCGAACACAGCCCGAACACAGCCCGAACACTGCCCGAACACAGCCCGAACACAGCCCGAACACTGCCTGAACACAGCCTGAACACTGCCTGAACACAGCCTGAACACAGCCTGAACACAGCCTGAACACAGCCCGAACACAGCCCGAACACAGCCCGAACACAGCCTGAACACAGCCTGAACACAGCCTGTCCAAACTAAAGGTGAACATTAGACAAACCGCTGCTTATGAAACATTACGGCAGATTAGGATCGACCCTGCGGCTCAGGAGACGCTTCTGTTTCCACTCGACGCAGCGTGATTCAAACACAAATCTACTGAGAAAGATGCAGAAAGATACAGGAAACATGTACACGGATGTAAAACACGTCTGTAAAACACGGATGTAAAACACGGATGTAAAACACGGATGTAAAATATTTTTCTCAAAGCACCAAAAGATTCAGTCTCTGAGAAAATAAAACTATAAAAAAACAGACGACGCTCAGACTGAAAAAGTACAAAATGTAACTTTACTGATGGGATGACACATTTATTACTCCCGCTGACTGTGACTTGCCTCTCCACAGATCTGACCTGTACATTGGATAAAACTGTACCTTTAACTACAGCGTTATTATAAAAACAGCGTCATTATTACAAATGTTTGTTATTTGAAACAGATTTGAGCAGCGGCTACAACTGTGTTTATGATCGGAATAGGAGAAGTATTATAGTAGTAGTGGTAGTACTATAGTAGTAGCATTTGTAATAGTAGTAGTAGTAGAAGTAGTAGTAGTAGTAGTTAGAGTAGTAGTGGTAGTAGTAGTAGTAGTAGTAGAAGTAATAGTAGTAGTAGTAGTAGCAGTAGTAGTAGTAGTAGTAGTAGAAGAAAGAGTAGCAGTAGTAGTTGTAGTAGTAGTAGCAGTAGTAGTAGTAGTAGTAGTAGAAGAAAGAGTAGCAGTAGTAGTTGTAGTAGTAGTAGTAGTAGCAGTAGTAGTAGTAGTAGAAGAAATAGTAGCAGTAGTAGTTGTAGTAGTAGTAGTAGTAGCAGTAGTAATAACAGTTTTAGATATAATGCCACAGAGATAAAATTATACATTTTAACTTCCCTAAGAATTGTGTTGAGTATTTTAACTCCAAATCCATCTTTTATGTGAAATATCAGTACTTTAGATGAAGTACACAGTGGTGCTGTAGTACTGTAAATACCAGTACTTTAGATGAAGTACACAGTGGTGCTGCAGTACTTTAGATGAAGTACATGTTTAATAATAATAATAATAATAATAATAATAATGAATTTTATTTGTATTGCACTTTACATTTCAAGGAAATCTCAGAGTGCTACATGTTTCACTCCCCTCTCGTTGAAGTACACAGTGGTGCAGTAGTACTTTAGATGAAGTACATGTTTCCCTCACCTCTTGTCGTCCTTGAACCACTCAAACTCGGGTTTGGGGACGGCGTTGGCGTCGCACTGGAGCATGCCCACTCTGCCCACCGGAGTCTCCGAGCTCTGGATCTTCTGTATTGTCGGAGGATCTGCACAGACACGGAGTAAAGATCAGACGTGGGATATTTCAGGTACAAAATCACACCTGAACACGCTGCACCTCACGTGTTAAAACCTCACATGCCTTTGAAAATCATGCTCTTTCAACACGTCCAGCGCTTCACATAAGGCGGCGGCTAAAAGAAAAGCCTCTTTCATGTCCACCAGTGTTTTTTTGATGGGTTTTCCTTCTAGACCAAAGGAAATGGTCAAAGTGGAACTGCACTTTTACCAAATATTGTGTTAGACCACAGAAGAAGAATGAATAATGAAAATAAAGGTGATGTTTTATTATGTTTCTGGGAAAAACTATTTAAAATGAGCATCCATCAAGATCATATTTGTATTTATATCTATGTCATTTATGATGTCATGGTTTTCACTCATGTATTTGATAGAAATGATAAAGTTATTCACTCTAAAGGCCAATTTTAAGCCAAAAGTATGAGTTTTAAGGAGCATCTGGTGCATCTAGAGTTTACATCTTTAGCTGAAATTTCACTAACTGATCAATCGAACAATTACAAAAGAGAAATGTCTCTACAGCAAACATGGATTATTCACAGCACACTCGGTTTAAATAATGCACGGGTCAAGGGTGCAGCTCCTGAAATGTGGAAATGTTTCCCGTTTACGAGAAGCAGAGGCTGGGGTCTGGTGGGAGCGAAGCAGCGATGGGCGAAAAGCGTCGATTCAAAGAGAATTTCTGGAGTGAGAGCAGAATTCTAAAGTCTGAGTGTTCGCTATTCATCCGAGCGCCGGAGCTAACGTATGCAGCGCTCATCAAGTCATCCACGGACCCCTGACAAGATGCAATTAGCCCTTTCACTTTCAAATGCCTAATTGTCTCCTACGTCAGTCTGAAGTGCGTCAAATGTGATGCGGATCAGTTCTGACAAGATTTCCAAAAATATTACACTCAAAGGTGGAGGCAGACGGGGTTTAAGGGCGCTCCACGACTCCTGCACGACGGAGACGTTAAAACGAGTCGACTCTGGATGTGTTTGCACCACTGGACAAAGGTTTGGACACTTTTTATTATTTTTAACTGTGGATTCTCGCTCAAAGTGTCAAAATGATGCATGTGGAATGGGATATCGCTTTAGATTCTGCTTTGCTGCTTTCACACACTTGGTTCTGCACTGCTGACCCCTGACAGGTCACATCTGTGGAGTGGAGAGCAGGTCAGGTGACTTTATGAAGCTCAGTGATAGAAGAAGAGTTTGGGACTGTCAGCGAAGTAAAAGATGTTTTTTCTTTCTTCATATGTTGATGTATGTGTCTAAAATGTGCTGTATTTTCTGGACGATAAGTGTCATGTAGCTGAATAAATATAAATGTGTTTCGTTAGCGTGTTGTACTGATATTCAGACTGTTCTTCTCTGTTTTATTGCTATTATTATCATTATAAATTGAGAGGTGAGAGGTTTTATCATTTCAATTTGAGGATTTAATACAAAATACGACTTAATTGGAAATATTATGACGTATAAAGTTGTTTACAGTCAGAATATTTGTATTAGTTTGATTAAAACTGTATTAAAGACACAACTAAATTACAATTTCGCTCATTATTTAATTAAAAATAACTATTTAAATGGTCATGTTGTGGAAAAAGACGTTTTGTAGACACTTAATACTTGTGTGATGTTCTGATATTCAGCCTGTTCTTCCACATTTTATTCTTATTATTATAAATATAAAATGTCTGTTCTTGGTATCGGATTTTGTCAAATAAATTTCCCCAAAAATGTGACTTATATATGTTTTTTTCTTCATTATTTTGCATTTTTTGGTGCGACTTATCCTCCAGAGCGACGTATAGTCTGGAAAATATGGTAAATGTTAAGATTTTTATATAATTTTTACAGCTTTTCCAGAGTTTTATACATCCAGGAGCCTCTCACACATTCACACCGGTGCACACAGACACTGGGGGCGAGGTGGGGTAAGTGTCTTGCCAAAGGACGCAACAACAGCCTTAATCTGATGGAGCTGGAATCGCACCATATGTAGATTAAGCAGGAAACATCAAGAAAAAACATATTTGACTTATACAGATCCACTCAGAATAAAACCTTTATTTATTTATCCATCAGTTTGTTTTTAATTCTGCTTAAATATCGATCATTTCCATAAAAAAGTTCATGTTGTTTCCTCAATCAGGTTTTATTTTTGTCAAACCAAACAAGCAAAATGAAACAGGCGACGGCTTTATTATTTCCACAAGACTAACAAAGAAAATAAAAGTGAAAACACAATCACATTTGAATGACTTTACACACCCCCGTTTCTTGCAATCAGCAGCAGAAATCCTGAAATTAAGGTAAAACAGCACTTTTTTACAATGAAGTTTGAAAAAATCCAACTTGAGTCACGTTATTTGTAAAGTAGCAGAGATTTCCTGCAGTTCTTTACACAGGTAAGTCTTAGTATATATGTGTTTGAAGCATGAAATCAGAAAAATATTAATGTATTTGTAAATCTTTGTGTTGCAAGCAGGGCCGGTTCAGACTATCAGCAGATTAAGCAGCTGCTTAGGGGCCCAAAGCCACAAGAGGGCCCCCAAGAGCCTGTAATATATCACGTTTTACTGGACAGGGCTTGTGTGTTTACAGCAGCCTAAATATCCCTCTAAAACACTTACATTTTTTTAATTAAAATATCTGCTGCTGCTATGTGTTTAGGACCTTTATAATGTCAATTTAATCCCACTGTCGCCACTGAAACACACTAAAATCCACCAGAAACGATGAAAAAATGTCTAGAATTTCAAAAACCGTGACTTCCCCTTGTTATATGTTTGTGTTCTGTTCTTGTGACTGTGGAAGTTGTGACATTTTGGATGTTTTTAGTCTGATGTTGGTCATAAAAACACAAATACAACTGGTCAAAGTGATGAGAGCAGAGTCAGAATGTTGCTGAGCCAGGAGGGGGGCCCCAGACAGATTCAGGGCCCCCTGAAGGCTCGGCCCGGCCCTGCTTGTGCTCGTAAAGTGCAGTGTAGACGTGACGATGTCGTGTCTGGAGCCGTGTGGACTCATTACTCACAGTTGACCACTACATTGACGTATTTGAAGTCGGGCGTGGCCACGTCGTTGCTGGCCTTGCACTCGTATCGACCCGCCTGGTTTCGCATGATGCCGATAATGTCCAAGAACTCCTCCCCGTCCAGCGGCTCTGCTGTAAGACAAACACAAAAACACACACTTATGTCAATTCATTTGTAATATAATAAAAGATCAGCACTTTTGCCACGGCGATTAGCGATTTAAAACAAGATGTTCAAACTTTTGGATGGTAAAAAAGTCCCAAAATGTCAGTTATAACAGGACGTAAAAACCATGTAGATATTTTTACTTATCTGGCATTTGGCAGAACTCGTTTTTGTAGAGCGTGAACAAAACTATAGCCTCAATTTTTATTTTTCAACTGGACTAATTGACCTTTTCAAACCATTCGGAGGAGCGTCAGGGTAATCACAAACTGAAACCATTTTAATTGGCTAAAAACAACTGGATTTGCATTTAAAGGTGCACGGTGTGACTGTCTGATGGAGGTCGGTGTGTCCCTCAGTCGTCCAGGTCTGATCCACAGTTTAAATCTGTCAAATAGATAAATCGTTGTAGGAGTGAAGACGTTTCGCTGCTTCTTCAGTTCTGGTCGTCATAGATCTGTGAGCGATTATGTCTCAGGTCCCCAATCTCTCACAGATCTATGAATCCATCCTCAGACCCAAAGCAAACAGGAACAAAGAGAACAATAGCAGGTCCTAAAGGGTTGAATAGGCTCATGTCCAGCAGTAATCTGACCAGAACTGAAGAAGCAGCTTAGACGAGCAGCTTAACGTCTTCACTCCTGCAACAATTTGTCCAGTTGACAGATTTGTTGGACTAAATAATGTAAAAAGTCTCTCTGTGACTCTTTATACTGTATATTTAGCGCCACAGTTCCAGATGAGACAGATTTAATGATTCCCAGTGAGGTCTCTCCCTCTCTTCCCAGTTCTTTTGGTACCTGAGGTGAAACCCTTAAACGAGGACAATAAAAATAATCTTTAGGCTTTTTATTTAAGTTGAGGAGTCAGAGTTTACAGAGTTGTTCTCCGGAGTGAAAAGAGCCCTGCTCCTTGGAGTCTGTGCGATCTTCTTCTTCTCTCTCACATCTTCTGTACCAAAGTCTCCTCCTCTCTCTGGTCGACTCGCTCAGGGGCGACGGTTCTGACGGTTCTATCTGATCTCAGCTGTTGTTTACCCTTCGACATAGACGACGTGAGCTGTAGGTGCCATGGAAATTAATTTTAGCATCACAGCAGTAGAAATAAAAAATGTAATATTCTCAACAGACTTAAACTTCGTTGTTACGACTCGGCTCAACTAGGGAAAGGGGGAAGTAACAAAACCAGATGTAAAATGGTAAAGCTTAAGTTATAATTTATTTAAAAGGAACGTTAAAGCAAAACTAACAAACAGAGGCTCTGAACAGAGTCAAATTTCAACATGTAACTAAATGAAAAGTGGCTCTAGGAGTAAAAACTTGAATATAAAACTAAACACAAAAGATCAAACTCAAATCACCAATTCTAAGTCCAATTTAACAAAGTTTCCAAAGTTCCAAGAGTTCAAGTTTTAAACAGTTTTAAACACAGTCTCAAAATTTCAATGTCCCAAAGTTCCAGGGTTTCAAAAGTTACAAAATTCCAAAGTCTCAGAGGTTCAAAAGTTTGAAAGTCCAGAGAGGAGGAGCTGTGGGGCCGTAACACTCGTCTTTTGCTTTTCCTGATGGAGGATCCTTCGTCTGCTTGTCTCCACAGTTTTATTTGATTGATTTGATGGGGACAAACATGAACAAACATGATACAACATGGACATAAAGACTCCAGATTAAAGCCAAAAGATCATTTCTATCCATTGTCCAAAGGGCTGGGGTCACAAAACGGCCAAAATAAAGTTTGCACATCACACTTTTTACACTTTTTACCATCCAAAGTATTGCACATTCCTCTCACGGCACAGTCCCATTTGTTTGGTCAGCTTGGCCACACATTCAGGACAATTAGTGATGCTCTTGTGCCTAAAATGTTACGTAGCCTGGCATTAAACGTATCTATTCATACAGTTAAAGGTGCTAAAATACCAGATCGTCACCAAGACCAAAGACCAAAGACCAAAGACCAAGGTTTAATGCCGTAACCTGCAAAGCAATACCATAGATAACTCAGAAAAAGCCTGAAAAGTTGCCTAGTGAATCTTTAACTTTACTGTTTATGGTTCAACCCGAGTTTAAAAAGTGGGTTTGACAGAGATGCAGTTTGACACAGCCTGATGTGCTGTTTTACATGGACTAAGTGCAACGCCAATCCTGCGCAGTTAGCTTCACCGCCGCTGCCGTCTTACATAACGCTTCAGCGACTGTACAAAGAGCCCACGCTGTGAACACGCACAGGTGTGACTGCACCACGTAACGATGTAATGCATGGAAATGACACAGTGCCATGTTGATTACTTGTTGATTGCAGAAAGTTCAGTTCCTTTAGCTTTTATTGCACATAGATTTCATTATAAGTGAAGTATAACAAGAATCTGCAAGGAAAGGTTCGTGTCTTCTGGTCCATCATAAGAATCATATAACAAGCTTGAATTGCTACATTATCTGGTGAAGATTTATAAGTTTACAAGTATTTTTTGAGGCTTTTGTGTCCCTTTGCTGCAGAGCGTAAACAACCAAAACCAGCAAGGACGTTATGAAGAAAAAGAATCAAGGACAGAGAACATGAGTCACAACTTTCACTGGGTAAAAGGAGAAAAGAAACTGTTAAAAGTCAACCTTCTTCCACAAAAAAGTAACCGATAACTTCTGCACTTTTCTGGGTTAAGTTCATTCACGTTTCTCACATTTTACATCTCACAACTCAAATTCAAATCACTCTCTTGGAAATAATCTGCGAAAAGTCAGTCTATCCATGTGCAAAAGCTGCAAAACAGACTGAAGACAAAGCTGTTCCAATCTGGAGTTGATCCATTAGAAAGTTTTGTTCACCTTTTGTAACATTGGAAAGTACTTTACTCTGAGGCTAACTTGGAAATAAAAGGCTTGTAGTCATAGCAGCTGGTTAATTGGCACCACCAAGGTCCAGGCAGATACAATAAAATGAACCGCTGCTGGAATCAAGGTACGAGTCTTTATGTGGCTCAAATCAAAGATAATACGATTCAAACGCAAAATCTCAAAGTGTCTCTGTCTGAATTAGCAAAGAAACTGATGTAATAATAATGTCATTTAAGTCATTTTGAAAACTGTCAAGTGTTTTATGATTGAACTTTTAAACTGTCTGTCAATCATCAAAACCAAAACACATTTCGACGGAGTAAAGAGCAGATTGACATAAATAATTGGAATTTGTAAAGTTTATTTCTGAGTGAAAGCAGGACTCTCGTGTCCTTTGTGTTTGACTTTCACTAGAAGAAGAGTTGTGTGACGCCACTCGACAAAAACAGAGAAAGTCACTGACACTTTTAAAACTTCTGTAGCTCCTTTAATTCTTAAGTTTTACTCACCAAATTTAGAGATAAACTGAACTTATATACGGAAATATATATGGTTATAATGTTCACTAACACTTGAACTTATCACGACTTAAACTAAGGGAAGTAAAAATGACCTAATTTTTAAAACTAATGTTTTTTAAGTGTCCACCATTTTGGGTTTGTCTCTGAACAGCTCGATCCAACACAGATGCCGTACTGCTGGGTTTGTAAATTTGACCCATGTGACTCAAAGTCACATGGGTCATTGTCTAAATTAATTCACACATTAATAAAGAATTAAACAATGTCTGGAGGTCAGCGGTCTGGAGGTCAGCGGTCTGGAGGTCAGCAGTCTGGAGGACAGTGGTCTGGAGGTCAGTGGTCTGGAGGACACTGGAGGTCAGTGGTCTGGAGGTCAGCGGTCTGGAGGACACTGGAGGTCAGTGGTCTGGAGGTCAGCAGTCTGGAGGTCAGTGGTCTGGAGGTCAGCTGTTTGGAGGTCAGCGGTCTGGAGGTCAGCGGTCTGGAGGACAGTGGTCTGGAGGACACTGGAGGTCAGTGGTCTGGAGGACACTGGAGGACAGTGGTCTGGAGGACAGTGGTCTGGAGGACAGCGGTCTGGAGGTCAGTGGTCTGGAGGTCAGCTGTTTGGAGGGCGGTCTGGAGGTCAGTGGTCTGGAGGACAGTGGTCTGGAGGTCCACACTCAGAGGTGCTTGTGGTATCTGGTCTGCACCGTTAGATGCTTGTGCTCCTAACAGCTCCTCTTTAGGTCTTAATGCACAGAGGTGGTTGGGTTCATAGCCCCAAACATGTCCAACACTGAGATATATGTGTGGAACATCTGGTATTGTTCAAGTTTCGGACATAGGATTAGGATTGGAGACAAGTTACATAAAGAGGCGTTCTATAGATCATAAATATTCGTGCCTTTCCTGGATCTTCTGTCTGTACTCGGCATATACTCTGTTTTTGTAATAAATAACATTACACTATCAGAGCTTTTGTCTTTTGGGTCAAATCCTGAACACATCCCACTCCGGACCAGAGGACTTTTACAGAGGTGAGCGGCTGGAAACTAAACGACGAGAAAGCAGCGACGTTTCTCTGGTTGATCCTCCATAACATAACGTCTGTGCAGCTCAGGTCACAGAATAAGGCCACGTCAAACTGAGTCAAAAAGGCTGATGACGACAGGCACCAATTTTGGAAAAGAGAAGCGGAAGTTTTAACTTTTCGGGCTGTCTCTCTTTTGTTCTTAGTCCTGGGTGACAGCTGATACGAGGTGTTCTGGCTCTTTGTCTCTGTCCGGTCAAAGTTTGGGCTGAACTCTTGGCGTCTGGTCAGAAAATGGCCTGAGTACTTCCTGTTGAAACCATCCACTTAAATTTGAGAGTTTTTTTTAAACATTTCCTACTTGCGAATTGGTGCTTCTAAGTTTTATAGGTCAATCTGTAAAACTGCATAGAAACGTCAAACAAATATCGAACAATAGACGATTCCTGAACGCAACGAGACACTTTACAATAAGAGGAAAATGCAAATGCAATTCCTGTTTTTATGTCATTTATATGAAGTGTATTTATCCGTCAGTCAGTGTAGGAAAAACAGACTAGAACCCACCATCTACAGATTTCAGGATGGAAAATATTAGCATCGTTAAAGGCTTTACAATGATGACAAACGCTGTTCTGGTCCTAAAAAGTTGTGAAAAACGTTTATAAGCTCATCCTGGTGAATAATCAGGAAGCTCAGATGCATAAGGTAAGTGAGGAATCATTTTAGGCGACTGCAAAGTGTTTAAAATGAACAAGTTTTTCTGTTTTTCACATTTATTAAGCATCACAAGAAGACACGAGTCGTACTTTCCCCACAGCACATGCAGATGCGAAGACGTTTGTCAGGAAGATAATGTGTTTTTCAATTAAACACTGAAATTAACACTACAAATGCTTCCCATTTCAAACCACTGACTCAAACCACCAAAAGTGCATTACTTATTCAACAACTTATTAAGCTGACGTATTGTATATTGCCTGTCTGAAAGCTTTAATTAACAGAGGCGTAATATCTGCAAATGTCAGAGAATATAAAGGCACGACACGAAACAATGCCACAGGGACTATCGGGCTCATATCTGACTAATTGTTTAATGAGAAATGCAGCTAATTATGTGTGTGAGGGAGACAATGGCTCCAGCGCTCGCGACGGGTCAGGCAGACACAGGGCGGCGGCTCGTGTTTGTGCCCTGGTAATTGGCTCTTATCACATCTGAAGATACATGTCGTATCATAAATCGCATCTTAATCTATTAAAGCTGCCAATGTGGAAGGCATTAGTGCATAATTACACCAGACGCCAAAGACTCCACAAGTCATTTCCTTTTTTTGTACTTTCCCAGATATAAATAGTTGACAGTTGAAGGAAGAAATACTTGATTTGGCACAAACACATGGATGTATTTATGTGTAAATAATCACGTCGCTCTGAAAAAAAAGTTTACGGTTTGGCTGTGTCACGGTTAAAGTGCATATGACACACGCATTTAGCTAAAATGGAGATGTCTGTGTGTCCCTCAGTCGTCCAGGTCTGATCCAGAGAAAAAGACGAAGTTAAATCTGTCACTGGACAAAAAGTTGTAGGAAAGAAGTCGTTTGGCTGCTTCAGTTCTGGACAGATCACTGCTGGACACTGCCTTATATCTGTCTGAAGGAGGCGCTAACGACACTGAAACTGAAAACAACTAGCGAGTTATATTGTTCTCTTTGTTTCCTTTGTTTGCTTTGGGTCTGACGATGGAGCTTTAGATGGGAAAAGATGATGTCTACGAAACTGAAACTGGAAACTGCTGAAACACTGAAACTAGAAACAGCTTTGTCCCCAGTTTCAGCCTTAATGGCCCTATTCAACCTTTAATGGCCCTACTTTTGTTTCTTTTGTTTGCTTAGGGTCTAAAACCCCGTCCTCAGCCCCAAAGGGTAAGTCCATAACACTTATTTTATCAGACAACTTTATAACTCAGCTCTACTTCCTATAATTTTCATCTTTTATTTGCAGCTTTTCTTCACACGGCGCCACTAAAGTGAAACTGTAATAAATATTTACCTCAGATATTCTTCCACGATACAAAGCGATAATTGGAAAAGATGAAACCTGCCACATGCGTTTTAAACAACTCGTCCGATAACAGCTTTATTAAGATCCACTGAAACACAATCAGCTCTGGAGCATAAGCCAAAAAATGCTAAATAATGACGAAAAAAACAAATCTAAGTCGCATTTTTGGGGAAATTTATTTTACAAATTCCGAGACCAAGAACAGACATTTTATTTTTACAGTCCCCTAAGATATTAAATGTTAATCACAGAAATAAAGCAGAAAAAACAAGTTTACTCTGGATCTCAGTCCAAATCACTAAATCCACTGACTTAAATATTTGAATCATTTCACATTTTCGTCGCACCCTGGACAAACTATGAACAAAGTGACACTTATCGTCCAGAAAATATGGAATCGATGCATGTTTATGAGTATATATGTGTGTAACCAACAAATACAACTTTTACAGCTCTTCAAAAGTCGTCTTAAAAGTTCTATCTATAAAGTACAATCACCCAAACATGAGCATATAACTGCATATCACCCACATAGAAAATCTAATCATTTTCAATTTGGTAAAGCTAATATGAGATCATCGGCTGGCAGCTGTGAGCCAATAGCACAGATCTAGGCAAATTTAATAGAAAAACACAATTATGTGTGCTTGAATGAGAGAGCAAACCTCTGAAGACCAAAGCAAATGTAATAACCACAATAACATCGACTCACCGTTCCCTAAATGCAGGTAAATACTAGAGGCATTTTGAAGAGGGAAATGAGGTGTGGAGAGGGGATCTCTGGAGTAAAAATCATATGAAATGATAATAAAAAGTGTAAATGTCAGCAGTCTGAGAGGCTATATTCTCACTGCCACTGAAGCATGGAGACCAGCAGCTGCAGAGAGTGTGATAGGGGAGGTTAGCTGTTCTGCTTTAGTGAACACGCCACAGTTATGAGCACAGAGACGAATCCACAGCTGAAAGTTACTTATACAGTATAGATGTAGTACAGTGAACATACATGACCACGCACAGCCTCTTTTCTGCACCCGACGCTTCAAACTCTTTGACGTGTGAAGATTTTTGCAGATTTTTCATGTGAACACTTAAAATGCATCGCGAAAACGTTGGACTAACCCAGAGGCAGATCCTCCACAGAGTTTCATTTATTTATTTATTTATTTTGAGCACATGTATCAAGTATTTAATGCACATTTCACAGTTTTTTCCCCCATTTAAGCTCGAAAAAGGAGTGGGTATGAGAAGAAAACGTATTAAATCCCACCCCTGTTCCATTAGGACATAAATGAAATGCTTGTTTGGACTTTGCATGTAAACCCTCTGATGCCTCAGTCTCACCGGAGAATAAAGTGTCTGTGGAGCTTCCTGTTTGATTCTGCAGTGATATATTTGTTAAATGGTTCACTGTGGAACATTACAGGCAGCACAATGCAATTCATCTCCATGGAAACAAGCAACTGGCCCTTCATTAAAGAGAAGCTGCACGGTGCAAGTTTAACATCACATACAAGAAGTAACTTCTGATTTAAAGGGTTCACACAGCTTCAAATATGGGACTAAACCAGGACTAAACCAGGACTAGACCAGGACTAAACCAGGACTAAACCAGGACTAAAACCAGGACTAAACCAGGACTAGACCAGGACTAAACCAGGACTAAACCAGGACTAGACCAGGACTAAACCAGGACTAGACCAGGACTAGACCAGGACAACCAGGAGTAAACCAGGAGTAAACCAGGACTAAACCAGGACTAAACCAGGACTAAACCAGGACTAGACCAGGACTAAATCAGGACTAAACCAGGAATAAATTAGGAGTAGATCAGGATTAAATCAGGACTAGACCGGGACTAGACCAGGACAAGACCAGAACTATATCAGGACTAGACCTGGAGTAAATTATGACTAGATAAGGATTAAATCAGGACTAGACCAGGACTAAATCGGGACTAAATTGGAACTAGACCAGGAGTAGATCAGGACTAAATTGGGACTAGATCAGGATTAGATCAGGATTAGATCAGGACTAGATCGGGACTAGAACATGCCTAAACCAAGTCCACATTCAGACTGATTTGAGCTGGACAAAGGGCCGTCACCTACAGAGCAGATTTAAGGCTGGATCTTGTGAATAGAAACAGAATAATTGAATAAAACATTTTTTAGACCAAACTGACCAAGACAAAGGCGGGACAAAGACCAGAGTGTGCGAAACAAAACCAAGAATAGACTGAGATATGCAGCACAGAGGCACAGTGAATCTTAATGTATTTTGTTCCAAAGTTTTACAAATGTATCTTCCAAACTTACACGAACAAAACTTTCTGCTCAGATAAAGACGGTTGAATTTCTATTTTGGTTTTGCACGAGTTCAAGGCTCCAATGTGCAGGTTTGGAGACACCATTAGATACTTCACCTTTCTCAAGATCTGGAGGTTACCAACGATACAAGAGGCAACAAGGCACGAGTAAAACTGCAAACAAACTAGAAACAAACTATAAAACACGACGACCCAACTGTCTACTCCATGGTTCTCAAACTTTTCACTCCACGTCCTGCCTTGGCTTTTCAAACAGACGTAAACTTGGATTATTTCAGACTTAAACGAGGATAAACATGGTCCCTGATGAGACAATAAGACTAAAGTCCTTCTAAAAAACATTGTAATAGATGTAATTCCTCCAGGTTTTACAGACACAAGTGGTTTCCTCTACTGACGGATTATTAGACTCCATCTTGTACAAGAATTCAAATAAATACAGCCATGAAAACTAAAGAAACACACAGAAAAAACAGAAATTAACTAATTAAATAAATACATTAGACCACATGTGTCAAACTCAAGGCCCGGGGGCCAAATGTGGTCCGCCACGTCATTTTATGTGGCCCTGAGAAGGTAAATTAAAAGGCATTTTGACACAAACACGGAGCTAAGTACGGAAAAGTTAGAAAAACAAATTGTCTAATAATTAAAAGGTTGTAAAAGGCTGTTTTTGGAGCGGTGCTGAGAGTCTGTGAGGAGGCGTGTCCCACCGTAAAAATGTCAGTTTATCAGGGGAGTTACACAGACATGTAATATTTCCAACTTGAATAAGTAATAAATACAGAAAGAGTTATTTAGCAAGTTAAAAGGTGGTTAAATGTATTTTATATGACATTTGATACATTTAGTGACATTTACTCAGTGACATTTGGCCCATTTTGTCATGTGGCCCTCAGTGAAAATGATTTTGTCACCCCGGCATTAGACAATTACTTCTTGAAAACAGAACAGACAAAAACTGACCTCGTTGGCCGTGAACCGACACGGATTAACTTAGATGTCGTCTTTCTTCTTAAATATATCTTTAAACTTCAACTTAATTATCTGCTTTTGATCTTGCTCCTTTTTTCTTCCTGATGAGATCGCTTCTTCTACGTGACTAATGCCGCCTTACACTGCACTACTGCGCCCCCTAGTGACACTTCACAAAACTACATCAAATAATATAAAACTCATGAAAACTAAAATGTGTCAGTTACAATAGATTTGACTCTAAATAAAATAAATACTGTAAATTTCGGACAATAAGCCGCGACTTTTTTCCTCACACTTTGAACCCTGCATTCGGGTTTAAACCTGTTTTCTCCTCTTTTCTCTCTTGGTTACCTCATAAATTCCCCTTAATATCACGGAGTTAAATCTGACTCCTGATGCAGGGAGGACCTGATGACCGGTATCTACAGTTAAACAGTGAGTTTAATAAAGTTGGAGCGCTGTTATAGTCAAACGGAGGCACATGAGAACTTTAAAAACTACCGTCTTCACATGCTCCTCGTGGTAACGCTGCACCTGCGAGCGTGTGCTGCTGCCGGCTCATACGAGGCTCTGATTGGACGCAACGAGTCACATGAACAGGAACGACAGACTCACGAGGGACACGGCCGAGAGACGAGGAAAAGAACAAGGAATCTGCTTTTTTCAGCTGGGTTATGCTATGTTCATGCTGTGTTGGTGTAGTTTTATTTTCTAAACTTGCAGATATGTTCGTCTCGTGTTGGTGCAGTTTTTTTTTTCTAAACATCGTATGTTCATCCCGTGTTCATGCCGTGTTGGTGCTGTTTTATTATCTAAAAATGCAAGTATGTTCACCTCGTGTTAGTGTCGTGTTGGTGCAGTTTTATTTTCTAAACCTGCAGATATGTTCGACCCAGATTTTCAGGTACAGTTTTTAAAAAGCATGTCTTAAATTAAAACTAAAAAACCCTTCCTTCCGTGTACCATTTTTCTGTGTAAAATCTCATGCTGTAACATAAAAACCTGCGTCTTATATTCAGCTGCGACTTATATATGTTCAAAACTCATTTTCTTTTCAAATGTAGCAGGTGCGGCTTATATCCAGGCGCGCTCAAAGGTCCAAAACCATCAGAGAAACACAGACCACAGCTTGAGAATCGCCGGCCTACACAGCTTTATCAAGAGTTTTAAAAATAAAGAAGTTTTCTACTGACAGCTCAAACCTTTTTAAACCTCGCCAGGAGAAAACGACCCACATAACCCTGACAGAAAAGTTAGACGGAGACGGAGGTCAACTCATACAATATTATGGCACAATGATTGAAAGATCAGTGGGATCGTGATCAAAGTCTGGAGCAGATCATATTGGGCTCTGCTGTGATTGGAGGGGTATGACTGAAAATGTGTTGCCATGGTAATTCCATTGAAGCCCTCATCTCGAGTTGGGTTTCTTTGCTGTAACGTTGGAAAAAAAAGGAGAGAGGGAACCTGGCGAGAGCTTAGATCAAAGACCAGCCGAGGCAGAACCGAAGAGGAATTTCAATGAGACATCACAAGGCGCCGCCCGCTTAGCTGTTTAAGCGGCAATTAACTGTCACTAATCTCACCTGGTGTGCGCGTCGCCGCCGCTAAATGGGACTTGATGTATTGTCTAAAGAAACAATTAGGTAGAATGCAGGTGTTCGGGCGTCTGGGCCGTCGCACAGGGAGGTGGAGATGGTGTGTGCCTCTCATGTTATCTGTGTAATGAAGGTAATGGAGAAACACCGATGAATTCGTCAGAGGGGAATTCATTAGACGCTCGGCGAATGTGTCTGAGGCACGTACCACTGAGTCTAATATGTCTCAACTATAAGACTTCAGGTTTCTACAGATGATCATTAACGTTACTGTCCAAAAGTTACAGCGAAATACTCAAGTAAACCTAAATGTGTGTTGTGATAAAAAAATAAATAAATACATATTACTCCAAATGTTATGTATGTGTGTTAAAAAAATAATTAAATGCAAAAAAACAAACAAAAATAAAACATAATTAAATAAAAAAAATGTATATTATTCCAAATGTTATCTGTGTGTTAAAAAATAATTAAATAAAAATATAGATATGTATTCCAAGTGTTATCTATGTGTGTTTGAAAAAACAAAAAAACAAAAAAAAATTCCAAATGTTATCTATGTGTGTTAAAAAAATAATTAAATGCAAAAAAAACCCCCAAAAAAACTAAACAAAAAACAAACAAATATTATCTGTGGGTTAAAAAATAATAATAATAAAAAAAAAAAAAGATTCCAAGTGTTATCCAAGTGTGTTAAAAAGTAAATGAATAAAAATATTATTCTAAATGTTATCTATGCGTTAAAAAAATAATTAAATAAAAAAAAAAATATATATCTAAAATATTTACATAAAAAAAAAATATTATTATTCAAGGTATTATCTATGTCAACCTTCTGTTTTTGTCCAGAGGAAAAATCCGTAAAATGTTTAATATCAAAACAAACAGACTTAATACTAGCTGTACTGTATCTTGATGTTTTATTGTTCTTTGCATAATCAGTATATTTGTTTTTTGTCAGCTTGTTAACTGAATTATTCTGGGCAGGTGTTTTAACGTTTTTAAATGTGCCGTATAAATAACATTTCATTGTTCTGAATTGAAATGCTGTCAGTCTCTACACATAAAAATAAAATAAAAAAATATGACAGCATAAACAAAGTCATTGTAATTCATTGTAATCGGCAATTAACAACTTATGCCTCACCATTTGTTACATTAATATTGTCTTCAAGGTGACACTGCCTTGTTTATCACGTCTCTTTTTCCACTGGGCACATTTGCTGAGTTGTTTGAAATAATAATCTTTCTTTCTGACAATGTTCTGCCAATAACTGGGACTTTTAAGTGATACATCTCATCACGCAGCTGCTTTTACAAAAATATTCTCTTTTCTCTTTATCTTCTGCTTGGAGTAAGTAAGGTTAAGTTGCATAAATAAAACATGGCAGCAGTACATTATTTTACACACCTCCACAGCGCGCTCCTCGTACCTTTATGGGCCTGAACATTTGGGTTTGATTCAAAGTGAGTCCATTAGAAAAGATGTGAGTCTGTGATCACATTTGTATGGTAATGCGGCGGCGGTGTGGAGGCAGCGGTGCGAGTGCAAGTGGAAGGACACATATTGTGAGCTGCTCTTTATGAAAGCTGAGAAGTCCATTCAACAACTGAGAATTGCACCATCGAATGCATTACCTTCTGTTCACTCACAACATCTGCTTATGCTTTGATGCGCCCGGAGTTTAAGATCTGATTGCAGCTTTAAAATTATGTATCGGAAAGAAGTTTGCGGGGAACAAATAAGAAGGTTTTTGAGCGTATGGGTTGGCGTAAGGTTAAGGCGTGCTGCTTTATTTTATAGGTGTAAAAATGATGTTTTTTACTCATGGAAACAGGGCTTAAAGATGGAAACAGGGCTTAAATAGTTTAAGTAGGTCGCACCAGGTTTATCCATGAACTATTAGGGTTTCACGAGAATCTACTGCTTTGGTTTGCTGTATTTTCCAGACTATAAGTGGTACTGAGTTTGTCCAGGGTGCGACTTAAACTCAGATGCGAAATAATTCAAATATATAATGTCACATGTTGGTTATTGTCGTGCGAGGGTCTAGACTTTCCCCAAAAATGCGACTTATATGTTTTTTTCTTCATTATTTTGCATTTTTTGGCTGGAAAACACCTTCTTCAACCACTCAAACTTTTTTTATTCGAGGAAATATCAGTTACAGTTGATAAAAAGTTGCTGTCTTCTTGCACCTTTAGCATCAGCGCTAATCCATAAGCAGAAAATTGTTGCTTCACTCGAGTGGAAAAAAATCCTTCGCTCATTATTCTGGAGTTTAGCAAATAGAAATAATTTTGTTAATCCTAATAAACGTAAAACAGGGAAAGTTTAGCCTGATTTCATGTCAGACAGTGAGAAAAAAAAGCATATGTGTCAATCTCTGCTTCACTTTATCCTAAAAATCCAGCATAATAAATGATGCAAACCTGGAAATACAAAAAGAGAGAGTTTCTTGGACATTAAAAAAGACAAAATCACCAGTAAATGCATTAAAACTAAAGTAAGTATAAGTGTGTTTGCATGAGTTTATGTAGTTTGAGAGTTCAGTGCAGTTTTACCAGTGTGAAACTATAAAACCACACGTTCCGTTAGCTGTGTCCACACACTCGAGCCGCGGGCTGAAGTTTATCCACGGGTCAGAGTTGGAGCCGGTTTCCAAACAGTGCAGCATTTGTTGAAGGTCTTTTGATTACATTTCTGTCTCTGTGTGTTTTTGCAAACTTTTCGCAGGATACACTTGGATTGGGGCCGCTCCAGTGTCAGTTGCCTTGAGCGACTTAAACAGCAGAATACAAAATGAGACGCACAAGGAAGATGTGGCAAAATATCAGTCGCTTTTATAGACAAGTGCTCGTCGAAGGGAAGAGGTCCAAGAAAGTGTTTTGGACGCCGAGGATAATCGATTTAGACAAACTCCTTCAGTTGGAAAAGGCTGTATTTCGTATTAACTTGTATTGTTACGCCACAGTGACGGAAAACAGATTTATTACAGACTTTTCCTGGTGCTTGTTTGATTCTAAACAACTTCAGACTTATATGTTTTTTATATTTTTTGTGTGCAATTTATTTCAGTTTTGCTTCAATAATTTTGTTTCTCGATAATTTAAACCACACACTGGTGATGAAGCAGAGGGTCTAGACGGTATTGCAGAAATTATTATTATTATTCTTTTTTGTGATAATTTTTTAAATTCAAATATTGATTGATCTATACAGGTTACAGACTGATTACATTATTATTTTTTTTTTCTTTTCAAACCCTACCCACCCCCGCTGATGGGCATATAGACAAAAGAAAAAAAAACCCTGATAAATAAATAAATGATAATAATATAAATAATAATAATACATACACAATAAAGAAAAAAAAATACATAAAAAATAATATAGCAATAATAATAATAGTGAGTAATAATATTATAAATAATATAAAAAAGTAAAATAAAAACAAAAGTAAACTATAAAAATAAAATAAAATAATAAAATAAATCCCGTCCAGGTTTGAATTTCTTCCATACAATAATTGCAAATTTTCTCCATCAAAAAACATCAGCAGAAATTGCATTATACTTATTCATTATGTACTGTACATTTAAAAAATAATAAATAAAAGAGCTGAGCGTACACATATTATGTATTTTTCATGAATATACAGTTTGACAGAAGCATCCAGGTGACACAAAAACAGGTACGTGACATATTCAGATCTGGATTTTGTTCAGTAAGTTTGACCAGCAGGAAATATTTTTGACTTTTGTTCCGTGTGTTCGAGCAGCAGAAAGTATTACAGAAATTAACTGATGAAAGACTAACAGAATATAGCACAGACAGACTTTTCCTGTGAGCCACCGAGTCCAAAGTCCCGGCTCCAGTTCACTTTATTTAAAAAAATCATGGCTCGTCTGTGACTGCTGCTGTCAGGCTCGTCATTGTGACTTTAAAATGTCTGTATAACCCGCACGGCGTCATTTTATCGAACCATTTGTCTCATTTAATGCAAAATACTGTTATATAAAGTCAAACAACTGTAGTCACTGGCACAAAAACATCTGACATAAATGATCTAAATTACACCTCTGGCTTCAAATAGTTCACTTGAGTTGTTTCATTATCATGCAGCCGAGGTTTCGCCATGGCGACAAAGACAATGCATATAATTGCGGCACATTATAAGGTTGAACGCTCCGGGCCGCGGGGATGTGCCGTGGCAGGCGTTGGATGGAGTTTGGAGGAGTTGACTCAGGCCCTGAAACAAGAAACACTGCAGGAAACTCATTTAAATGACGCTGGCAATCTGAAGTTTGTCTGCAGCGGCTACAAGTTTTCCATGTGAATTACAAGAGCGAAGAGGAGGAGGAAGAGGAGGAGGAAGAGGAGGAGGAGCAGGTGAAGGTCGCGCTCAACAGGAACAAGAATATATTTTACACAATGCACCTCGAACTTGACAATTGTAGATGTTTAGTAGATCTGAAATGTGCTGAAAAACCTCGTCTTTCCTTCCTCACAGCAAACAGAATCACAAATGAGGATGGAACGTTTTATTTTATGAACTTAAAGCTGCCGTCTGGAGCTACATTGACTGACCCGCCCCTGTTTTATGCTCATACGTCACCTCGAGATGTGAGTTTCAGCCTGACACAGACCAGAAAGCGAAGGGAGGATGAGCAAAGGTGAAGGGAGGGAAAAGGTTCCACGTCTGAAAAAGGTTGTAGCTGCTTTAAATGTATCAGTTTAAGTATTTAAGTAAGTGTGAAACTGTCAAGATCTGAGTCTGTCCTGCTTTTCTCGTGCTGTTCTCCCTTCTGTGTCAGAGTGGGCGGAGACTCAGGCTCCTCCCACTCTCACCTGTCACTCGTCACTAATCAAGCTGCACCTGGGGAGTGTTAGCATGATTTTTTCATATAATATGGTCAAGATCATACCTGAATATATGTTTGTCTGTGTGTTCTACGTGGCATGTGTACTCTGAACTTAAGATTAGCTAATACCTGTTTGTTGCAGTGAACATGTGCAGCTGCAGCAGCTCCTAGCTAACTCAGCAAGTGACCTTTGTACGTGTTTTCCATACGCTAAATTCAGATAAGAGGTCTATATAAGAGTCATTGTAGAGATGTAAGACCAGGAGAAAGGAGACCAGGAGAAAGTAGACGGAAACTTGACTTCCATGATGCCTGAATAAACGACAATGATGATGCAACTATCTGAGCCTTCCGATTCTTGTTTTTGCCAGTCATTTTCTCGAAGCTCACAGGAGGACGAAGGACGTGTCTCATTTCGCCAAAGTGTCCTTAAATGCACCATTTGAAGTGTGCGTCGAAGGGAAAGCTCTTTTAGCAGTTTATTATTACACAAAAACTTTAGTTAGAAACTGTCCTTATTGCTGCTTTTGTCCGGCTGATCACACCTCCTGCACTAAGAGACTAAATTAAACACAAAACTTTAGGACTAAAACGCCAATAAAACCCTGACGCTCGCAAAGTTCTACCAAAACTTCTCCAGTTTATAAAAGCGGAAAAATATTTATCAAATATAAAATGTGCGTCAAGTGTGGTATGGTAACCGCTGTACTTCATCTCCGGGGAAACACGCAGACATAAAATAGTTATAGAAACTTGTGGAAAGTAGGTTGTACATTCACTTGTGGCCTGTGAAATCCACCAGAGGAGCAAGAAAGAGAGAAACAGAGAGAGACGGAGGGAGGGATGGAGAAAAGAGTGAGAGCTGTGCATTACAGCCCACAAAGTTGACTTGGCGACTGCTGCTGTTCATTTGCATGTCCTCATACATCATTCATACGCATCATTTTGCTGCTGCGCAAAACATTACATTTATTTTGCGAATGCTAATTTATGTTAAGCAGCTGATTTGAGAAACTTCAGACTTGAGTAGCATAAAAGACGAGCGACATTTATTTGCTGCGTGTGTGTGCGCTGCAGATTCCTCGTGTCTGATTCGCTTTAGCGTTTGTTCCGGGCGAATTGAGCAGAGGCGCAGGTCAGACGGAGCGGTGTTCGTGTTTAGAGATACGACAATTCAAAAGACGGCGAGTAGCGACTGTTTAACTGCTAAAAGTGCGTCTACAGACAGACTACGAGGCTTTGTAAATGAATCGGTTCACGTTTATTGATAAAACATTCCCAAAATCCATCCACTTTACCCCGACGAGACGTTAAACGCTTTGATTTTACAGTCGATTTCAACCTTCAAAGTCTTTCTGCGGCTTAATAATGTCCATGTTTTTTATAGTTGAAGATAAACGCAAACTTTTCTCAGATTTGTAATGGTTCAAAAGTCGATTTTATCTCTATATATGTGTTTTCGTGCTTCCAAAATCTGAAAGAAAATTTCTTGGAAGATCATTAAAAGAAATACATTTAGCTTTGAAGTTGCCATCAAATTAACTTTTTTTTAAGATCCAAGGCCAGTTTTCGAAAAGTTTAAGCTCGTCTAATGTGAAAGCAGCTTTTACCTTTGCCTTGGACACTATCCAGGTGCTCCTCTGTGTTTTTAAACTCCGTTCACCTTCACATTTGTGAGTAATACACTTTTTTTTATACAAGAACTGCAATTTTACCTGATAAACAACATTTGCACGACTAAGAAATGATCCAATCTGACACGTTCTCGACAAATCAATGAAACGACTGTATGAAGGAGGTTAAAACAACACTCTCCAGGCAGTGAAAACCCACAAAGATCCTCCATCTTTTTAAATAACGCACCAAACCCTCCCAGCGGGTCTGTTTCCTGATGATGTTGTTCGGCTGTAGGTCTGTTTCACCTTAAACCTTAAAGAGCCGGTGTTACGCTCTTTTCTGATCGACTGTGTGTCATAACGCCATTTCCTCGCCACAAACACACCTGGAGTCGTGTTTAAAACAAAACCCTGCATGTTTAGGCTGACGGATGACTCTGTTCCACCTTGTGATGTCATGAGGTGATACAGGAAGTGCTCCTCTGTGTTTTTAAACTCCGTTCACCTTCACTAGAATCATTTGGACGATGATTTCAGCTCCGGAATTCACCAATCGCCACTGAATTAAAGGTAAAACGCAGCTGTTTGCTAGAAAACTACCACTTCATGACATCACAAAGTGGAACAGAGCGTGTTTTTGAGGTGATGACAGCGTTCTAACATCGCTTAGAGTCAATTTTGCATAATATAGGCTCTTTAAATATGAAATCGATCACCGTGAATCACATATAAATGAGTTTTTCCAGCTTTCACGCTACTTAACTCTATAGCGTCGGATGCTATCGCCGCCGACTTTCCATCACCGTAACTCCGCAACCAATCGTGATCTCGTGTAAATTCAAACGGCGTCTCAAAGCAGAGGCATGAGGCTCTTTAAATATGTCACTGTCATTACATAATGCGCTTACATCGCCCTCGAAGACGACCAATCAGAGCGCAGGAGCTCAGTTTATGTGATGCGTCAAAGGACAGAGGTGTAAAATAGAGGAAGTTGCATGAAAAAAAGGCAAAAGTACAACTGATACTTCCTTTAACATGACTTTTATGGCTAAAAATGGTCTATAATGTGCTCAGTCCTTAAAGCGTTAAGCTGAAACTACAGATTTAAAGGCACAGTGTACTACTTTTCAGACGGGGTGGTCTTCCTGCTCGACGTTATCGCTTTAACATGTACAAACTGTTACTTCATGACATCACAAGGTGGAACAGAGCATTTTGAGCTTTGGACGTCAGACTAATGATGCAGGATTATTCAAACATCCAACAAAACACAACTTCAGAACAACATTCTAACACGGATTAAAGCTACGAGAGTCCACTTTGTGTAAGAGACGACCTGGAAACCTTCTCCCAGATCTGTCCTGGAAACTGTGGACAAATGCAGGACTTCACGGGACATTTGTGGACGCTGGTGGAGCAGAAATAACACAGGTGGAGGAGTCAGAAACACGACGGCTGTTTATTTGCCGCTTCTTGAGCTGAAGAGATGATACGCCCCGTGAAGCACTGCACCGTCTGCTCGCTCCAGCTCCATCCTCTGACTCACTCCTCCTCCTCCTGGAAGTTCAAACGTGGCTGTGTTTGGTGAACTTTTATTTTCCTTCTGTGTAATATCTATTTGTTTGTCTATTTTCAGATCTATTTTCTCACGTTTCCTCGTCACAAACAAACCTGGAGTCGTGTTTCGCTTCATTCACACACGTTTAACACTTTTCACAAACAGAAAACACTCTGTTCCACCTTGTGATGTCACATAGTAATACAGGAAGTGTTTTAAACTGCGTGCACCTTCACTAGAGACGTCACAAGGTGGAAACAATCATGTTTTTGAGACAATAACACCATTATAACATGGTTTAAAGCATCAATTCTGCACAATTTAGCAACTTTTACATATAGAATCGATAATTATGAATAACATAAATGAGTTTTACCAGATTTCAGGCTAATTACGCTGAAATTATAGCTTTAAAAGGCACAATACACTACTTTCCAGCTGGGCGTGGTCTTCCTGCTTAATGTTAGTGCGTCGAACCGTCATTTTTACTGTGAACGTGCTCTCCTTTTCACAGATCAGACCTGTAACTTGGCCTGGAGGAAGCGCCTGGTTGTTTCCCTGCAGACAGACATTAAACAGCAAACTCTGGAGCATTTTAGGCAAAGCAGACTGAAAAAAAACACATTTGGGAAAGAAAAACCTGTATTTTCATGTTGACAACACCAAACGATTATGATTAAGTTATTATTATATTCTTTTTTCAGGCAAAATTTGTGCAGATTAGCCCCGTGCGCTGCTGCTGTTCACCGAGTGGCTTACAGACGGGCTTAAGTGATTTAACACGCATGAAGACGTGTTCGCGTGTGTTGTCGCCTCTATCACATAATCAAGCCTTTTGTGAAGCGTTCATTACTGTGAAGGAGCTAATTGGCTTGTTTTTGCCACGAGGGAAGAGTCTGAAGCAGCGTTAAGGTCAGACGTGGCTGATATAAAGTCTTTATCTCACGTTTTGTGTCTCGTCTGTCCCAAACATTTACCTCCGCAATATATTTGTATAAGAAGAGCATATGGAGGTACACAGAAGTCAGGTATATATTTGAGATAAGAAAAGTACAGTGTGTGATGAAATAGAAGCGCTCCCACAGGCCGGTGTGCGCTCTGCCGCTCTGTTATCACTTTACATGAGTCTGGATCCCACTGTTATTTAGTTACTGCGTTTTCCCCGAGTAAAGCTCTTTAAAACAACAATCCAGCACCAGGAAGAATTTAAAGCTCTTTAAAAGACCAGGAAGGACTTTAAAGCTCTTTAAAACACCAGAAAGGACTTTAAAACTCTATAAAACACCAGAAATGACATTAAAACTCTATAAAACACCAGAAATGACATTAAAACTCTATAAAACACCAGAAATGACATTAAAACTCTATAAAACACCAGAAAGGACTTTAAAACTCTATAAAACACCAGAAATGACATTAAAACTCTATAAAACACCAGAAAGGACATTAAAGCTCTATAAAACAGAACAGAAACACGACAGAAACAGCTTCAGTTTAAAAGAAACACACAGCTGTTTGAGTCGGACTCTGTGCTCCTGACCTTAAATAATAATCCCTGAGTTTAAATAATAATCCCTGAGCTTAAATAATATTCACCTAAACAACTAAACACAGTGTGAGCTTCAGCTGATACTGTAAATGTTTAAAACAAACTCGTCAGATTAAATCGGCCTGTTTTATATGGAGGACAGACGTGTGGTTGAACATGTTCCTCCAGTCGCCCGCTGCCTCTGCACTCCTCCCTCTCCTCCCTCTCCTCCCTCTCCTCCCTCTTCTATCTCTTCTATCTCTTCTCCTCTTTATTAGTTTCATTATAACTGCGAGATTCAAACTCTCTTTTGAAAACACGAGCGTCTCACCCTTAAGGCATCTGCTCCTCGGGGCGGCTGTGACTCAGGGCTCTCCAAAAGTGCTTATAGACGCTGGAACAAAAGTGCTGAAGCTCGGAACAGTGACTTTGTACAACTGAGAGCTCCAGCGGTTTAGCCATCGCAGCAGTGAGCGAATCTAATGAGGCCGAGCTCACCGGGCCAACTGTGCTGCACGACGCGAGATACACAAACTGACAGGACGCCAACCGCACAACTAAACACACACAGATCTAAGAACTTTTACAAACAGTTAACAACACAACTGATGTCAAAACCAGACCATGTTCAAATCTGTGAACAGGAAAGAGACTTCGGAGAGGTTGTGGGGTTGAATCTCAGACTGATTGATGCCTGGAGTTGTCCTTGTTGTTCCTCGTTTTCGCCAAAATGTGCAGGTGTGGATTAAATGACGGACGTATATCTTGTAGTTGGTGTCTCTGAGTAAAAACATGCACATCAAGAGTATAAAATTTAAGGAAAAACATGTTTAAAAGGCAGAAAAAGCTGCTCAAAGACTAAAACTTGAACTAAAATAAGCAGTAAATCTCTGTTTTTGTGCTCCGTTCAGCGTTTTTTAGACTAGTATCGTATATTTTCACTGTGTTTTCATGTTTTTGTCAGTATCGCCACCTGCTGGACTGGAGGTACGTGCTTCACTCTTGAATAAAACGACCTCTTTGCTCTCAGCGCTGCACATAACCGGCCTCTTGAACTCCTCATCCTCGCGTCTGTACTTTCTTTTGTCGCTCCTCCGTTCTGCCATAATAACCCGATTAAAAAATGAATAGATTGTTCGTACAAATTTTTCCAAGAAGCTATAGCAGCGGAGATCTTTATGACCTTGCGTTACATAATCCTCCAGCTCCGGTGAGTAATGGAGTTATGGTAGAACTATTGGCCGTGTTAATCAGTGCTGCACTTTGTTCGGGGGAGTGTATTTTGTCTGGTGAAGCACGTCGCTTTTAGTTGTTGCGTTACAGCTTCACCTAATGAGTCAGGCTCGTTGGACAAGCTGTACTTCCTGATGTTCAGTACACAGACTGATCGGAGAGCAGCTGTCGACGGTAAACACAGAAGTGAACAGCGGCATGGTGCAGATCTCCGACAAAGAGCATCTGTCTGCACTCGGCGTCCCCAAAGATGGACGTGTTTCCATGATTTTGTGAGGACGTTTAAATTGACTTTCAACTGTATTAACCTTTTCTACAAGTGCTACTGACCTTAAAATAATGAAAAAAAACTAAACTCTAACTAAATATCAGTGTCTTAAAAGTTGTTTTTTCAGTATATCGAGCAAAAAATGACCAACTAACCTGCCAAATATACAGATCTGTCGAGATGTTTGGCAAAAGTTCTGCACAAAGAGCCAGGAAACAGTCTGATAAGCTGCAGGATTTATCACTGTGTCAGAATACGCTGTGTGTTATGTAAGACTGACAGGAGCTCAGCTGGTCGTGTGTTTGTCCACTGATCCGAAGGTTGGAGGTTCGAATCCCGCTCTCAACATAGATGTAATTGGCAGAGAAGATTCCAGCTCCAACAGATGAATTGTCATCGTGTCCTTGGGTCCTTAGCGTCCTCGTACACTGGTGAGTGAATGGGTGAGTGGTTTCTTGCTGAAGTTAAAAAAGCTTTATTTTTTGCAATTATTCTATAAGTTTTGCAGCTGTAAAACCCCTCACCACACACTTTATACACTTTTCTCACACAGGCATTAACATTTTCTCACATTTCTCTCAAAGTTCAAACCTTCGTCGGTGCCTTTGTCGGTGCAGAACATTTCATCGACATTGTGGGTTTTGTCGGGGAGAAAACTTGCAAACATACAGCACTTCAGAGTCACACTGATCCAACATTTATGTAAATTTGTCTGACACATTCTGTACTGTACAGGAGACACGGAGGAGACTGATGGACAATGGTCTACAGTCCCTCAGCCAATCAGGACGCAGAACACAATGGTCTACTGTCCCTCAGCCAATCAGGACGCAGAACACAATGGTCTACAGTCCCTCAGCCAATCAGGACACAGAACACAATGGTCTACAGTCCCTCAGCCAATCAGGACGTAGAACACAATGGTCTACAGTCCCTCAGCCAATCAGGACGCAGAACACAATGGTCTACAGTCCCTCAGCCAATCAGGACGCACAACACAATGCCGTGTAAAAAAGCAGGCTAAAAAATCTGATAAAAAGACGATATAAAAACTTACAGCTGTATAAACTCATGATCACAGCAACACGTCTTTAAAACATGCAGCGTTTGGTTTAAGTCTTGACTAGTTTGTACAGACGATATTTGAGTCACTTTTTCACAGATCTGTCCTTGTGCCGATATGAAACCTGCTAAACTTTTCACAACATAACAGACGAGGTGGTTGTTTCTCGGTCGAGAGGAGAGCGTTCCTATTTATACACCTCAGTTTCAGGTATGGCTTTTCTCCCCTCGTCTCTCCCCTGACACCGACTCGGGACGACTGAAGTGACTCTCACACTGCGCTGAAACGGGAGATGGGCTGATGATGGAGAGAGGAGCAGACAGAGAGAGTGAGATCGAAGGAGAGGGGAGCGGGGACACGGGCCTGAGACGAGGTGACAGGACGGCTGCTGAAGTCTGGCCCTCTGCTGCCGAGAGGAGGAGGGACGTCAGGGCCACTGAGCGTCACGGCGCTAAAGGACGCCCCGCCAAGCGCTCTTATAAAGGGGTTATGACATCACTATTGGTCCGGATCATACGGCACCGGGGCGCTGGCTGCGGCCCAACTCAATTCATTTGGACAGATGTCTGTGCCGCGATGAAGCTGTTTGTGGTAGATTCATGACGCTCCACTTTACAAAAGAACTATGCAGATTTCTCAGGCTCAAGGGCAGAACAAGAGCAATGACAAATGGACTTCTTGGCACGTGGGGACGGCCATGAAAACTTTTGGAAGTTTTGTTTTGTAATGCGTTTTCTCCAAAAGTATCGGTGCTTTTATTTTAAACTATATGAAGTGATTTGGTCTGTGATTCAAATATTAAACTGATTCTGCTGCTTCACATATGAACTTTTACTGTAATAACTATTAAATCCTCAATATTAATAGTTGTTTTTTCTTCTAATGGAACCAAAAAATAAATAAATTAAAATAAATATATATGTGGCCAGGTGTAAAATGAAAAGACCAGACACCAGCAACTCCAAAAAATGAAGGTGGATCTTTTATCTCCCGACTGTCCCCAGCAGGAGAACAGCATCACATTTTGGTTTGATTTGGCTTTTTTCAAAAACAGCTTCTTTGTAATAATCAACAGTAAAGATTAAAAAACAACTATCTATCTCCCTCTGAATCAATCACAAATTCACAAATTCACAAGATCAGTCACAAAATAATAAAACATTCTTAAATATTCTCAACTATTACATTGAACTTTTTTGAAATGAACACTCAAACGTCACGCAGCTCCGTCTTTCTGTTACGTGAGCCGTTACTCTCGTCACACGATGGTAAATCTGAATCTCAATCAATCTCAATCCTCGGGGCTACAACTTTGAATAATCTTAAAATCAGACACTCGTTACAGTCGTACTTATCACTATTAAAGATTATTTCTGTGCTCCAAACCCATTTAAACTCACATTTTTACTCCTCACATGACCGTTCTCTGTCAGGTTCTCATTGAGGCACTTGGCTGTCTGCCTTTGATGACATCACGCCTGCGACTACAAGTGACTACTGCATTATCCAAATAGTGCCATCTAGTGGCCAGACTGAAAATTGCAACTACTACTTGTTAAGTTAGATTCTGTTTTATTTGACTTTGTTTTACACATATCATTGAAAGTTGAGAGGGAGCTGCAAACCACTGCCTAAATATTTTTTGTAATATTTGATGCTCATCTTTATTACACCTCGTCAGTCACATCTTCAGGTGAATCATCGTTAACCTCCTGAGACCCGAGTCTTTCATGGATTTATTCTTTTCTCTTTGTTATTTGGTGGATTGGACCTGATGATGTAAAAACAGAGAATTATCCTTTTACATTCTGTAGTTTCTGAGAAAAGTGATGTCCACATGTGAGGACATTGGGTCTATGTTTAATCATTTTGATAAAACATTAGAATTTGCAAAAACTGTTCATTAAGAGCCTGAAACAGCAACATTTGTCCTGAGTAAAAACAACATGTGAAATAATTGAGCCTCTTGGATCAATGTGGATCATGTGAAGAGCTGCAGACCGGAGCAGGAGACATGTCTTTACAAAAAAATAAAGAATTAAACAATATATAGATCTTCTGAACATTCTAAACTCTTAAAAATGCACTGCTGCTGTTTTCCTTCTAAAAAACTGCATTGTGCCTAAACCCAAAATGTGCTGTGGACATATGACGAGCCAGGTCTCAGGAGGATAAGTCGTCGTCCCTGTTTCACACCTGTTTTTCTTTTCTTTTCTCTTTTCTTTCAGGTGATTGGTGGCAGCACTGATGAGGAGGAGGGTTTAGGGTGAACGTCATCGCTCTGATGTTAGTTGGTGCTGCTCTGTCACTGTATAAACCTGCACTTAAAGATTTTTATATTAGTCTGGGCTGAGGGGAACAGACTGTATTGGACATGTGGTCATTTGTGGGTTTTTTTTTCATTTTTTATTGTATTTAATTGTTATTGTTTTATGGCAGATTGGTCGTCATATATTGTAATTGTTTATTGATATGTGTTTTTAATGTGTGTCACCTGCACATGGAAAATAGCAGGAGCTAAATCTGGTACAAATCATCTTTTCCTTGTAAGATTAATGAATTTGTACATGGTCCCTGACAAATAAAGAATAAAGAAAGAAAGAAATGTGGACTCAGAGCAGCTCGAGGAGGAGACGTTTAGTCACAAATATGTTTTTTAATGAAATAACCAAACACGCAAATATGTTAAAAAGAACTTCTAAAGCTGAAATGACACTGTGCAACATTAATCTGCGACTGTGCATGATTGGAAATAGTGAAATAGTAAATTCTGTGGTAATTTTCCTGCAGCTAAATGAACCCGTGTCTGGGGCTCGGTGGTTTTACTCTTGTATATGTGTTTTTTTTTTTTGTTACACTGTGGTAGACGCCTGTTGTTGGTCATTTAAAGATCTCACAAAAACTACTCTGGGTTTCCTGGGTTGGTAACAGTCCAGACCTATAATCGTACAGAGGTGCACGCTCCACAGTGCAGGTTTACACTTTACATTTCTTTTATTTAATCGACTTTAAGAACATCGGCAGCTGGCAGGACAGGGACAGTCTGTGCTGCTTTTTCCGCTGTAGCGTAATCCCGACGGCTCTTTGCCAAGCCCCGCAAAAAATAAATAAATAATTTGCTCGGAACTATTATAATTCATCAAGAAGGCGACGCTGCGGACCCTATGGAGAAACGCCCCGGGACCATCTACGGGCCCTGGTCCAACTCAATCTATTTGCACAGATGCGTTTGTTGCGCTCACATTGTGCTCGATCTGCAGCTCAACACTTTGCACCATCCAGATATAAAAGAAGCACTTCAAGGACACCACCACCAGGCAAACTTATGATTAACAGGTTGGATTTTTAAACACGTTTTTATAGCCGTTGCCTTCATCCTTCCAGCAGGGTGCAGTGCTGTAATAACTCCAAAACCTGTCCGTGACTTGTTCGTAAAATATTGAACATCTGCTGAGGAGTGTTCAGATGCTTGTCTTTGCTCTCGAGCGCTTTTTCTCAGTGGTGGTCCTCCCTGAAGCATTAAACCACAAACTCGAACATGGGAAAGGTGAGGGAGTCTCTAATGATACAAATGAACATTAATTAACCTCCAGAGCTGCCAGAACAAATGATAAAAATATTACAAATCCAATCAAGCCGCTCGCATTCGAAATCTCTTCCTTTTGCCGCAGGAAAGCAGAACGTCTTCTATTTTTACTCGTCTCCTGGGTCTGTCTCCTGTCATTCGATACCAGAGGCTACACGCCATGTATTTTTCACGCTGGTCTGACTTTTATTTTGGCGGGGTGGGACAGGTTTCCTTGCTTGACCAAAAGTTCTATTTCCTCTCCTCATTGTGCACCGCAGGAAGCTGTCAGTCTCACAGCCTCCCACAGCCGCACAGCCCAGGAGCGAGTCTGCGACCTTTACAGTCTGTTCTGAGGTAGTTTAAGGTAAAAAAAAGAGCTGGACACACACAGGGACAAGGCCAAGTAAAGCTAATACAGCCCAACGACGGACCTGTGTGGTGAGAACGACGACTCTACTGGAAACGCTGGAAGGATTTTGGGGAATAGAACTTATCGCAGGTCACGGGGGATGATTTTTATAAAAGGATGGACACAAACTGACTGAAAAGAAACAAGGTAATTTAGCAAAATCCTGGACAAAACTCGCAGTTTAAAGAGGCATGTCTCATTCACAAATCTCATTTTTGGGCTGGGGCTTTATCCTTCTGTCTTAATGTACAGTCAGGGCTGAAGTGTCTTGCTCATGGACATAAAACAACGATCCTCCAACCACAGAATCAGTGAGAAACCGACTGAACCAGAGGTGAAAGAAGTGCTCAGTTTAGTTAAGTAACAGCACAGATACCAGGGTAAAAAATGACTCAAGTAAAAGTAAAAGTTTGACAGGATAAAATCTACTTAAGTAAAAGTCGTCGTCATTAGGAAAAAGTATTTTGTGCAGATTTTGAGTCTTATAAAGCTCCAAATGTATCGATTTGTGCAGAATTCAACAGAAACAATTGAATCCATAGTGTTTTTTTCTTCCAGCTGTTTTTATTTGTTTCTGTTTTGCTCAAACTGTGTGAAAAATAAACTCAGACTTTTCAGCAGGTCTCAAACTATAATACAAATACTTTCACTTTCAGTCCAGTTAAAGTACAGATACTGCTCTCAAATGTACAAGTAAAAGTTGTTGGATTTTCTAATAGTAAAAACCTCAAAAATATAAAATGACAGAGTTGTCTTGAGTCTGATTTATTGAATGAATCGAGCACAAAAAGCTGTCGTCACTAATAGTGTCGTCTCACCCTCAGAAAACAAGAAACTATCCACTTTACAGTTTATTTAAGTAAAGTACAGACACTTAAAAAGTCGACTTATCCTCCTCAGACCCGAGCTCCTGCAGGGCACTTTGGATTTATTCATTTCTGATGAGTGACAAAATAAAGAATTATCACATATGAGGACGCTCCTTCTACTTTTTAATGATTTTGATTGAACAAAATAAAGTCACATTTGAATCATGATTTGCAAAAACTATTTATTAAAAGCCTGAAACAGCAACATTTTTCCTGAGTAAAAACAAAATGAGAAACAAGAATTGTGTCTGTGAAGAGCTGCAGAGGAGCAGGAGACGTGAGCCTTTAACAAAGTCCATCTTCAATCTAAACCTGCTTTTTTTGTTTGTTTTTTTTACCTTTATTTAACCAGGAAAGTCCCACTGAGACTAATCTCTTTTTCAAGGGAGACCAGGCCAAGACACAGTTACATCACACAGACATTTCAACACATCACAAAATAGATTCTTAAAACCAATTTCAAATCATAGACTTCATTTCCAAACCTTTCAACACAGATTTGAACTGAACTATTGACGTCAGTTCTTGTAATTTCAAGACTTTTTGTAAATGATTCCATGTCGAAGCTGCAGAATATTGAGTCTCTGTGACACTTGGGACAGAAAGAAGCAGTTTTGTGATTAGAGCATAAAGTCCATGTGTTTTATGTTGAAGATACATCGATCTGGAGCAGACCCATAATCCCTTTGGAAATGAACATGGAGCAGTGACAGAGCCTGTGAGTGTCCAGAGCTTGCACCTTTAAGTGAGAGTTTAACGACCTCATATGTGGACAGCAGGACCTTGTAGAGAAAAAAATGTGTATTATGGCCTAAACAACCCAAAATGTGTCGTCTGCACATGTCGACGTCGGGACCGAACCCTCGTCTGTGTCACTTTTGCAGCTTTTTGTGAGTGAAACTCGTCCCACTGCTGGTATTAACAGGATGAAATGTAACTTGCTGTAATTAACACGACTGTGCTCTGCTTTTGGCTGAACTCGAGTCTGAGCTAATGGGACCAGTGGACAGACTCACGACGCTCTCTTCTCCTTCTGGGATAATGAAGCAGCTCCGTCCCGCTCCCCCTGCTGCTCACAGAAGAATGCTCGACCCCTTTCGCACAAACTGTTTCTTTCTTCCTCTCGTCCCTCATCTCTCCCGCACTCCTCCGAGGTCTATTGATCATTCCCTTCAGAAGCAACAAGCAAAAACTCTCAGTCAATATTCACAGACGCGCCAAAACAAAAACTCATCACAGCCGCAGGACGAGCGGCGTGGAGTTAGAGACGCCGCCGCGCTGCCTCTGAGGGCCCTGGGCCGGAAACTGGACACTTCTCATCAAAGTTTTCCCGAACCTTTTAGTGCCAAAAAACTCTTCTAGACAAAAACAGAAAACATTTTTGTGTGCGACGGACTTCCAGGAATCAACAAAAGTCTTCAAGGCAGTTAAATGCTGTTTATGCTCAGAACTCGTCGATAAGCACGTTTTCAGAGTGCACTTTCGGACGACTCAAACGGCACTTAGCACAAATGGATGAAGAAACGACTCGCCCATCACATTTTCCTCTATTTGCAACCGAATTCAAAAGGAATGAATTACATAAGGATTTAATTTAATGCCACATTTCACAACCACGTCGAATGATCCTGTGATAAAACTCTCGTCTTGAAGTCTGCGTCGTCATAAAAACACACATTCCTCGTATTTTCCAATCACATAAGAGCCACTTTTGTTTTTTCTGGACCTTGAATTGCTCTTAAGGTCTGCTAATAAGGTCCCAAGAAAACACAAAAGACGCAGTTTGTTATCAACGCTATTAAGGATAAACAGAACGCTTCTAGAGCAGCTATTAAAATACTTGCATGTGAATTCCTCAGACACCAGCCCTTTCTTGGTCTTGTACCTTGTGGTCTTCTGGTTTTGACAACACGGCTCAGCTAATAGCCAATTAATGCATTTCCTCGCACATATGGACGAGCGGGTAATAGTCCCGTGCGTTTTAAGCAGGTCATTATTTGTAATTGTGGCGAGGGTAACTACTTGAGCTTGTTATCTTCTTTAGCGATGGAAGGAAACAACAAATATATATCTCTAGGACTGGAGCATGCACTGTTTAAATGAGTGCCTTGTTTGGAAACAGCAGCAAAAGTCCGCCTCCCTGTTTATAATGAAGCCAGGCCCATCTCGTCTCAACACTTAACGCGCTGCCGTGGAGAGACTTATGTTTGGCTTTTTCTTTCGTGCAAATGTAAACTGCAGCGGTTCTTCGGACAGGGATGCAAAAGTAACGCCCGTGAGTGTCAAAAATGTGTGAATTCTCAGACATTTTTCAAGTGCACAAGAGACGTACAGATGCCTAGCGGAGAAACATGCACCTGTTCGATATCTGGCATTGAAATAAAACTGAAAAACACACTGAAAATGGATGTAATTCAACTGGTTTTTGTACAGATGCGTCACACATAAACTCACATATCGTCCTGCGCTGTTTCTGCACAGCTAAACATCCATTTTGCAGATCCTTTACGACGACTGTGGAATCACTCTTCCAGTCTTTCATTTGCCTAATTACAAACGTAGCCTGTTGAAGTGGAAATAATATTCGCTGACTTTTTTGTTTCAATGACAAATCAGCGCAGTATCTCTGAAAGCACCAAATTACCAGCCGAGTGCAACCCTCCTAATACAGGCCTTGAAATGAGCTCTATATTTATTTTTCCTTTTAATTAGTTTGCTATTCTGCCATTACCCAAGCATACATGTCACTTATAATCTCATTAGCCTGGAGATCGCCAAGCGGAGATACAATAACAGAGAAATAAATAAATAAGTGAGCGGGGACAGAGGAGCTGGAGTTTCGGGTTGGGTGCACATGCGGCGTAGGAACAGATGACACCCATAATGAGTGTGGACACCCTCAGAAGCACCACTATTAACTATCTCATAAACAAAGGCTGACTCCGGCATAGCAATTTAAACTAATACAGTCCAGAGGGCATCATTTATCACGCAGGTTATAAGGCTGTGGAGCTGTCGGCCGAGCGGGACTGACCACACGAGAGAGGAGCCGACCTAAATGGGACCAGAGCGGGAAAAGGACTCGTGTTTTTTCTGTTCTCGTCAGCTGCTGTGCATTTCTGTTCTTCCAGAATGTTCTCACTGTGCCTCAGATCCTTATTGTTCATATAAGTATCCAACAAGTGCAGACTTTTTAGAAATCTGAATACAGCACTGACCCAAACAGACTGATCCTCGCTTCAGTCTGTGTTTTTACTGTGTTAGATGAGCGTAATGTGAGGGTGTAATGCACAGGGGGCGCTGTACTGTGCTCCTGAAGAAAAAGAGGTGTTCTGTGTCACAGGTTCAAGTCCCGAGGGGTTGGTACTTAGCTCCAAACCCAAACTGTCGTCTCCAGTCCAGACTCACACCATCTTTATGCTCTGGTTCACGTAATCCACTGCCTGGCCAAAAAAAAAAGTCTCCAGCTAGATTTAACTGAGCAAATATGTCCAAGTCTATAGGTACGAGTCAGGTCTATGTTCAGCAACAGTCGGTGCTCAAAGAATGAGGTCAGCTGACACCTGAATAAACTGAATCAGTGGATTTGTTCTTCCCTGATGCTCGAGCAGATTCCAACATGACAATGGCAGGATTAAAACAGTGACAGAGGTTCAGGAGAATCATTTTCACACATGGAGCCTCCACAGAGTCAGACTTTAACCCCAGTGAGGATCTTTGTGCTGGAGAAGCTTTGAGCACCGTCAGACTCGACCATCATCAACACAACAAGAAACATGAACTGGATGGAAATAAATCTGTGACGTTGCCAAAGCGAAAATCGAAGGAATGCAACAGCGAATGTGACGTAATCACAGTCTAAAGGTCCAACCAAATACAGTGTGGCTCAAAAGTCACTGACAGCTGAAAAAAAAATCCATAACTAATGGTCGTCAGACTGAATAATATTGTTTAAGAGCAGTTTGACCTCGATAAACGATGAGGTCTGGGGTCCAATTCCACGATCAAACAATGTGCAACTCCTTATAAGTCATGACCCGTCCTCCACAAATCGAATGAACAACGAACACAACTATAACTTCATACAAAGATAATAAAATATGCATGTAAAGAATTGAATTTAACTCTTCTTTTTCATAACTTTTGCACATGCCTTGGCGCTGACTGTGGTGTTAGCCTGACGTTAGCGCTCGTGCAGCACCACAGGCTGCAGACATCATTATCTCTGCCGTCTCCACACTCGATGTCGGGCAGTGTTAGATTCTGAGGTTAGAGTCACACCTGCTCGCCCACAGATAAAATAACTACATCGACCGGCTTTGCAAATAGCGTAGGACCTTCGTCTTTAAACGCCACCGTCTTGTGTGTACATTTACACTACTCTGCTGTTACCAGGAGACTTTACCCTTAGCAACAGGGTCGTTGGGTCGGCGGTTTCAGCGTTTTCACTGTACAACAAAAAGCGGTCAGAGGTTGTCTGCCCACTGCTGCTTTAACAAAGTGAATAAGGAAAGAGAATACCTCCCTCGGGTGTCAATTTTGAGGATTTTGAAGAGTCTAGAAACTTGAGAGAAAGTGAAGCAATTTAAAAGAGACTTTAGCTGCATGTTATGTCGGCAGAGACGTCGACATTTTGTGTGAAAGTCGACGTATTGTTAATGTTACATGTTTAAGTCAAATAATTATAGAAATATGCTTCAAATATAAGAGTGACAAATGTATTTACACACTTTTATTTGAGGAGAGCCCAGCTTTTGTTCCAAAGTTTTAGATAAAAAAGGTCTATGTAATCTGGAAATACTCACTGCACTCTGCACAATAACAGCAGTACAGCATGAAGTACTGCATTTTGTAGTAAAAGTACAGATACAGAGGTAAAAAGTCGCACCAGCCAAAAAATGCAAAATAATGAAGAAAAAAACATATTTCACACATAAATCACATCTGAGTAGAAGTCGCACCTTGGGCCAAACTATGAAAAAAGTGACACTTATAATCCGGAAAATACAGTAAAAGTATCACAAGTAAAAGTAAAAGTATCATATGAAAAAAGGACCAGTTTAAAAACATACTTTAAGAGTAAAAAGTAAGTAATTCACATGTTAAAATGTTAAATGCTGATATTGATTAAAATGAGACATATTTTGGCCACAGAAAAAACACAAATCAATATCTTAATTTTTCTTGTGAATTTTGTGTTTTTATTTTAGTTTTGCTCTTAAAATTTAATCAGGATGTTTCCACGAACATATCCCACTGACTCATATGAAAAGTACTTTTTACTTTTCAGTCTAGTTAAAAATGTAGTGCAGTAGAAAGTACAGATACTGCTCTCAAATGTACTCAAGTAAAAGTAAAAAGTACACACTGTATAATGTACTTAAGTAAAGTACGCATGGCTCAAAATTCTACTCGAGTACAAGACTTTACTACTTCATGAACCTTCCTCCACTGCAGTACTGTAATAAAAAAAAAATCTATTGTTTTTATACTATTATTATTTGAAGAATCTAAAAAACGAAAAGAACGAAAAAAGCAAAAAAGAAAAGGTGTTGAACATTTCTCTGTACAGCTGCTATTCCAGTAACGACAATGAAAGCTTTTCCCACTTTCAGTCTCACTTCAAAAACCCAAATTCTCCAAAAGAGGCAATGTAAAAATGCACAGAGGCACCGGGCGCAGAGCAGAGGCACTTTATATGTTTTCTGACTCCCTTTTCTCTCCATTTTGTTAGAACAAAAGCTTTGTGCCGACGCTAAAAGCTTCACCTTAAACTAACTTCACCGTCTGAACCTTGGCCGGGCTTCCTCCCCTGTAAGGGAATCTGAAAAGACCTTTTTTTTATACGCTGCACTTCTGTACAATAAGTAGCTTTCACCATATGGTTTTCACGTTTCCTCAGACAGAACGAGAACTTGGGCGTGTGGGCGAGGCGTCCAGGTGGAGGCAGCAGATGTATTTGATGAAACATGTTGGCAAAGCAGACAAACTTGCTCCGTAATTGATAAAGACACACAAATAGAACAACTTCAATCAGACCAAAGCTGTTATCAAGCCTCAGCGCTGTCAACTTAAGCATCGCCATCCATCACGCTACAAGCTTATCGGCAGCAGGACATTTTTCTTCTCTTTGAAATTGGATTAAATCCCTGAGAAACCACAACGGCGAACGTGACGGAGAGGTCTCATCGCTGCAGACTCCTATTACATGCTTCCACACTGATAACATCCTTCACAGGAGAAGAACAGCTGAACAGAGACGACACACAAGAGCCGTGTGTTCCCGCAGTTTAAATCAATCCAGTTCATCCATTTTGACCAGCTACATGATATTCTGATTATTACAGTACTAATACATGTGTCAATATACGAGCAGTACCATCAAAATACTGTTAAATACTCGTCTAACCCATGATTCATTTCACTTGAACCTCAAAATTTGGAAAGAACCTCAGAAGGACGAAAGTATCTAGAAAACCATCAGACTTCAAAAACACGACATTACACCTCTGTTTTCCATAATACTTCAAAATATTATAGTTAAATTATCAAGTTTTCAAAATATTTACAGTGCCATAACATTACAATGCCACGTTTTTACTCTATTTACTGTTCAAACTTACAAATCCAACTATAAATCTGCGAGACATAATACATAAAAAACAAGCTGATATTAAGCTAACTTTGCTTCCTCTCTTCACCTAAAACTTTGACCCAGGCACAGTCACATAAAACATATAAAAAGCGCCTCAAAAATCACCTTTTAAATTGGCTGGTTTTTGAGAGCTGGTGGTGTACTCTGCTCTTTCTCTCACCAGTGTCATCTCTGAATCTGAGTCTAACAGAAATAATGACTCCACCTGCCGTGACCTTTGACCTGCTCAGACGCTGATGAGTTCTGATTGGCTGAGACTCACCTGAGGGGTTGAGCAGTCGCCAGGTGATGATGGGGTCCGGTCTGCCGCTGGCCAGACAGCTCAGCGTGACGTTACTGCCCTCGTTCACTATCACGTCCTCGGACACTTTGTAGATACTGGCTGGAACTGTGGACGCAGCAGAGGATCATGGGATTAGAGGAATATCTGACATTTTCCAACAAATAAGTAAAAAATGACAAACAGACGAGAAAAAAAAAAAAAGACGAGATTACAATTTCAAAGGCAGAAAACACAAAGGGCTGTTTTATTGTGGTTTATGTGGAAAAACAACTTTTTTTTGTTTTGTCTTTTGTTTTTAGAGCTACTGTCATTCCTCGTTCAAGAGCAGCGCATCAAAAAGGTTCATGTTTTAATGTTTAATTTCTCTACACGACATCAGAGAATCTGCAGCCAGAGGAAAGTGCAGCTGACACTTTGTTTAGGTTTATGTCATTAAAATGGTCGTAAACTATAAGCCCACGGACCATAGTGCACAATGTCACTGCCCTTTAATAGTGCACGAAGTCACTGCCCTTTAATAGTGCACGAAGTCACCGCCCTTTAATAGTGCACGATGTCACTGCCCCTTAATAGTGCACGATGTCACCGCTTCTTAATAGTGCACGATGTCACCGCTTCTTAATAGTGCACAATGTCACCGCTTCTTAATAGTGCACGATGTCACCGCTTCTTAATAGTGCACGATGTCACCGCTTCTTAATAGTGCACAATGTCACCGCCCCTTAATAGTGCACGATGTCACTGCCCTTTAATAGTGCACGATGTCACTGCCCCTTAATAGTGCACGATGTCAGCGCCTCTTAATTAATAGTGCACGATGTCACCACCTCTTAATTAATAGTGCACAATGTCCCCACTCCTTAATAGTGCACGATGTCACCGCCCCTTAATAGTGCACGATGTCACCGCCCCTTAATAGTGCATGATGTCACCGCCCCTTAATAGTGCATGATGTCACCGCCCCTTAATAGTGCACGATGTCACCGCCCCTTAATAGTGCACGATGTCACCGCCCTTAATAGTGCACAATGTCACCGCTCCTTAATTAATAGTGCACAATGTTACCGCCCCTGAATAGTGCACAATGTCACCTCTCCTTAATAGTGCATGATGTCACCGCCTCTTAATTAATAGTACACGATGTCAACGCCCCTTAATTAATAGTGCATGATGTCACCGCCCTTAATAGTGCACAATGTCACCTCTCTTTAATAGTGCACAATGTAACTGCCCTGGAATTGCCAATCTTCTACTGAACTAAAGGTAAAAGGAGCTCTTAACTTAAAAAAAAAAAACAACTAACACTTGATGACATCACAAGGTGGAACGTCGCATTTTGAGCTTTGCAGATGTTACAGACTAATAATAAAGTGTTACTCAAACATGTGAATGAAACAAAATAAAACTCCAGGAGGAAACTGTGACAGAACATGACTTAAAACTACAAGAGTCAATGACGCTACCAGCCTGGTCAGATCTGTGGAAAGGCGAGCACGTTCACTGTAAAGATGCATGTTCCTCAAGGTATTTTTGTGACATAAAACCACCTGTAATTTAATAAATACAAGATGGACCATGTTCTACCTTTGCATCACACCTCCACGGGAGAGAACCAGGTGGTGCACATCCACCAGAAATAGTTCCACAGTGCACCTTTTAAACGTCCTTATTTCACTTTCACAATAAATTGTCCCTTGCACCTCTTCTTCTTCTGTTGTTTTTAAGTCCGTTTATTTATCGCCCCGGCTTGGTTGTGCACAGATCAAAGAGAAAGTACTTTTTGCCAAGTGTTAAGTAAATGGATGCACAAACCAAGATTTAAAACCTCTTAGCAGTGAATTTCAAACAGATCGCTGGCGACCCATTTTGCCACCCTATTACATCTCTTTAGAGGCACTTAGTCTAAAAACTTTCACAAGCAGGGATCCAAATAAGCAATTAATCTCCTGCCCTGGTCGCAAGCTTATGAAAACGGATTGCCCCCCATGTCACTGGAAAAGTACTCTCTGATAAATGACACTATATCATTTTTTTTTCTCTTTTTAATGTTCAAAGCTACACACGCGCGCCCATTTCATCTCTACATTTTAATGACTGCTCTGCCCTGGCCCGGCGTCACCATGTCAACCAGCGCATAAACAAACTACACCTGGAAAAAAATGAAAGAGAAATAGCCGCATGAATTAAGATGCTGGCGCTAAAGCGAGTCAGCACTCTCCATGCAATCTGTCACAAGCACACACAGGCATATATCACTGTTGCCATTAGCTCTAAGTAATGGTGCCGGATAATGGATTCAGATGGAGAAGGAAGAAATGCACAAGTGATGTATGGCAGGGGAATATGATTAATACACTGAAAACATAATGTAAGCAAACGAGGACTGTGTAGTTAGATACACGATTTAAAGTCATACTGGTCAAAGCTGCGTCTTAACTTAGGAGAAGAGCTAATACATCAAGCTACTGTGAACGTCTACGAGGCAAATGTTTGGGTAAACGCTGTCGCGGAGTCGTTATGGCGCCTGTTGCTATGGGATTTTACGGTGGAAAGGTAAAGTATCTCGTCTCCAGATGTTGCCAGGCTTTGTAAGAGCGAGAGATGGTAAAATAACAGTAAGAAAGGACATTTTACATAATCGGCAACAGAAATAATCTGTATTACATCACTGCTTCTCCCTGATGATTTCTTCGACATCACTGTTGTGTGCGTTTAAAACAAGGTACAACACTATAACGACTGTTTAAATATGCGTCCTGATTGGCTGAGGGACTGTAGACCATTGTGTTCTGCGTCCTGATTGGCTGAGGGACTGTAGACAATTGCGTGCTGTGTCCTGATTGGCTGAGGGACTGTAGACCATTGTGTCCTGCGTCCTGATTGGCTGAGGGACTGTAGACCATTGTCCATCATCTCCTCCGTTTCTCCTGTACAGTACAGAATGTTTCAGACAAATTTTACATAAATGTTGGATCACAGTGTGACTCTGAAGTGCTGTATGTTTGCAAGTTTTCTCCCCGACAAAACCCACAATGTCGATGAAACGTTTTACAGACAAGAAACACAGAATAACTGTAAAAAATAAAGCTGATACTTCGTGGATTTCATTTATTGCAGGTTATTTTATTTCAGGAGTACCTCAGCTGGGGGATTTGACATATTGTGCATGTTTTTTCGATTGATGGGGAAACAGGAGCGCCCAAAGGAAACCGACGCAGACACAGGAAGACATGCAAACTTCTCTCTGACCTGCTTCGCAACCCATAAACGTACCATTAACCACATTTTTTAAACCACCTAATTTGTGTAAGACAATTCATTGCGTAACGAAAGATCGCTGAGGTCCAAAAGAGCGTGATGGCAGAGTGGTTAGCTCTGGTTTCGCTGCTGCTGCAGGGATAAAACCCAGGTCTCATGAGCTAATAACATGAATAAAACGAAGATGAACAGAAACAGACATCATAAAAAACCTAATATAAAAGGGTATTATACTTTTTCATAAACTCTAGTTGTTTTCCCAGGCAGCTTGAGCAGGTCTGTTCCAACAAAACTCAATTGTTTCGAGCTGATCAGTAATTTTTGTGGATTAAACCCGCATGAAAAGACGCACGTGCATTGTGATCCTAGCCATGGCTTTGTGGTCCTACTTGTTTGGTTTGTTTTGTCAGCAGCGGTTCTTAGAGGTAATAAAAATCAAATAATAATTTCAATTTCAATCCAATCCATGTTTCTTCTGAGTGCTAGATAGAATTTTGAAAGCCTGCTTTGTTTTCCAATTGCTCCGATCCTGTGGTCCTCTCGTTCTACTTATTCACCCGGTTCAGTTTGAGGACGTTTTTATTGATAC